>WTSP01011059.1:0-30599 GCA_025331215.1 Actenoides lindsayi
TTGCGTTTTAAAAAAAAACCTCGTTTTGTCATAGTCAGTATTTCCATTCCTTTTTTTTCGACGGGGCAGCGCAACTCCTAACTCCCCCCTTTCCCCCCTCCTCCCCCCCCCCCCCCCCCCCCCCATTTAATTATTTCTTAACTATAAATGCATGTATATTTTTGTACTTCCACATAAAGAAAACAAAAGAGCTCTGGATATCCGAGACCTGTGAGAACATGCATTGCTCCTCAGTGTCACTGCCCCACTAACCACAGCTCCAGATGCCATGCACGGGGAGAACGTGGTGAGACCGGTGGCTTGGCTGTGCCCCACACCAACAGCCCCCAGTCCAGGACCCCTGTGCTCCCAGAGGATGACCTCTTAGATCTGGTATACAGGTAGAGACCACAGGGGCCCAGGAGCAGGAGCCAGCACTGGGCTGCAGCCAAGGGTGTGTGCCACCACCATGGCCTCATCTCAGTGAGCACATAGGCTGGGCTGGTGCTTGGTGTCACAGTCTCTCCCACCCTACGTGACCCTTCTGAGTATCTCCTTCATCTCATGATATGACACATCAGCAGTCTGTGAAGGAAGATCACAGAAATGGTTTGTGAATGTGCTAGCCTCATTAACCTCATTAACAAGCTTGCAAGCCATGGCCTCACAATCTAAATTCTTCTGATGGAGACGAATTCAGTAATGGCTCTCCACAGTTCCTGATGCTGGAGTAAGATCCAGCACAGTTGTATGTGTACACCTAAGGACTGTAAGCCCCTTTGGACTTCCCTTTGTAGGAGCACGGCTAGAGTTGCTAATATAAAACTTTTAATTTATGTAAAATTACGTAGTTTTTCAGGTGGATGAGATAAATGTATCCATCCAGAATGTCCTTCTACTCTGCAAGGTGAAACAGGGAGTGTTTTTGTGACCTTAAAACACCTGCAGGATTCATGACCTCAAGCTGGGGAACCTGTGGGAAGAGTGAATGCTCTCTGGAAATCCAGCCAGGTATTTTTACAGTACTGAACACTGTGGTATTTAAGCGTCAGTACTGATGATCCATTAGGAAGATCTTTAGAAGATGGCAAGCCATTTGGATCCATATCTAAGTCCTGTCAGTCTTTGCTGTCCAGATATTCCTAGAGAGCGAATGGGAGGGGTGACACATCTCTGCAGTGGAACAGCTGCTCACCACATCTTGGTCACTCTAGCTATCACTACGCTGCACACTGCTGGAATGTAGCCAGACCAAATCACAGATGTTTTCTGGACTGTCCTAATTTCAGAGGCAGCTCAGGGAAAGCTTGGCTTACACTGGTTTAATTGAGATTGTTAATGTTCTGTCAAGCCAAGGGTGATAACGACAACCAGCGGAATGAGTTACCCACAGCTGATGTTCAAAATTTCGGCCATTTGGAAACAGCACAGCATTCCTGTAGAACAAGGGGTGATGTTGATGTGTGCTCATTTTTTTTTCATATGCCCACCCATGTCAGTTACCTGAATGAGAGAATTCAGTTTGATTTGACTGGTGGTAAAAGATCTCGATATATACTATCTGTAGAGTACCAAAAGGTTTTTCATGTGCATCAGCAACTACAGTGACCCTTTCCCTGCACATCTCCAGGAGGCTGGAATGTGATGAAATGATTTAAAAAAAAAAAAAAAGAAAAAAAAGAAAAAAAAAAAGAAAAAAAAAAAGAAAAAAAAGGGCATTTTAATTGAGAAAGTTCTGAGAGGCGCAACACTTTAGTGTATTGGCCACGCCCCAAGGAGTCTCGTTACCAGCCCTAGACATACAGGTCGCTGTTACAGGTGACCTTGGCCCCCGGCGCCAGACCAGGAGGCAGGCGGCCCCGGGCCACCTGGAGCCCACGGAAAGTTCCCCGAGCGCAGCTCCGCCGCCCCCTGGGACAGACGCGCACCACGGCGCAGCTGCCCGCCCATCTCAACCCCCAGGCTCCCTCCTCGGAACTCGCTCTCCGCGGGTGTGGCGGGGGCCGGCCGAAGCGGTACCAGCCCAGAGCAGGCCTCGTCCGCCCGCTAGGCCCGGCGCTTGGCCGTTGCTATAGGAACGCGCTGGGGGCCGTTCGCCCCCGCCCCTCGCCGCCGGAGCGCGGGCGGGCGGCGAAGCTGCCCCTCTCGCGAGAGCTGCGGCGGCGGCGGGCGGAGCGGATCGGGCGGCGGGGTGAGCTCATCCCGGGCGCGGGCGGGGAGAGCCGCGCATAGCCTAGCAGAGCCGAGCCGAGCGGAGCTGCCGGCAGCCGCCGCCGCGGCAACTTTGTTGGGTGAGTTGCGAGCGGGAGCGCTGGGTTGGGGCGGGCTGCGCGCCGGCCTCCTTCCTGCCGCGGAGCCGAGCGCGGAGAGCCGCTGTGCTGCTGGCCCGGGGGGTGTGCGGTGGGTAGGTGGGTGTGCGTGGGGGCAGTGGCCCCCAGCCCCATAGCTGCCGGCGCCGCCGCCCTGGAGTTGGCGAGGGTTGGGGACCCGGACGAAAGTGGCTCGCAGAGCCCCCCGCCGCCGCAGCGCCTGGAGCCCCGCTTCTCCGCCGGGCGGGGGGCGTCCGCTCCGGGGCGGCGGGAGCCCGCCGAGCCGCCGGCAGCCCCGGGCCAGGGGCGGGTCGGGCGCACGTTCCCCCGAAGCCAGCCGAGCCGGGTGCAATTTTCCGGATTTGTGCCTTTCTCCCCTCAGGAAGGGCAGCCCCGAGCGGGAGCGGCGCGGCCGGCGCCCCGGCGGGAGGACGGGCGGAGGGACGGACGCGGAGAACCCCCAAACCTTGGGAAGGGTCTTCTCCCCTCGAGGGGAGCCGTCGGGGCTGGGCTCCGCCGCATCCCCGTGTTCCCCCCGTGTCCCCGCAGGGTTCCCTCAGCCTTTCGCGCTCTCCGGGGACGGCGTGGACCTGCCCAAAAGCCAGGTAGGTCCCTCTTTGCCTCACCGTCTGAAAGCGATGCGCTGGCGAGGGGTAAGGGCAGAGCGGGTCCGGCCCGGGGTGGCCGAGGGAGGTGGGAAACGAGGGGGAAATGAGGTAGGAAGTTGGGAACGGGCTGGAAATACATTATGAAATCCTTGGGGTGGGTGGGTGATAGAGAGGGTAGGGAGGCTGAAGCACTTTGCTGCCCAGGGAGGTATATGGGACAGGCGTGGGCAGAGGTGTGATGTGCAGCTGGGTGCAGAATGGGGTGCCAGGCTCAGCAAAAGCCGGGCGGGCGAATAACCAGCCAGCCCTGACTCCTCAAGGGGATGCCAGACCCACTGTTAATGTCTGATCTTTGCTTTTTAAAGCAGCTGGCACTGTGTTTCAGTCAGTGGATGGAACTGTCTAATCAACCTCAGGTAAATTGACTTTGGTAACGTGTTTGATCTGCTGGGACTCTCTTCCAGACGTACTAATTGCCCTGTATAACCTGAGCATCCGTGTCTGCAGGTGGCAGGTGGCTCTGGAGGACAGAGCGAGTTTGCTGGTGTGTGTGCTCTCCTCCCCGCAGGGCTAACTCAATCCTAAGGAAAGAAAGAAAGACAGAAATGTGTTTTTCTGTCCCTCACAGCGGTAGATGAACAGAGGCAAGAAGCACCAGTCAGTGCTGTAAGAGCTACAGACAGGTTCCTACCTGGTCCGAGCTCGGTGGTGGTGGGTGGATGGGTTTCCTTCGGGGTGCTCAGAGGAGAGGGGAGCAAAGGGGGTATTTTCACAGCTTATTTCTGTCTCTGGCCCAGAGCTTGCAAGAAGTTTGAAAAAAAACACCTCAGTAGCTTTGAAAGAACAGCCCCGCTGTACTTGATACTGAGCACAAGGGTCATTTCTAAAGCAGAGAGAAAAATCTTTCCATGACCGAGAATTATCTGGAAATTTTGAACATTTTGTGCTGATTTATTCTTTCGGAAATATTCTTTCTGAAACATTCCAGCTTTGCAAACCAAGGCTTGCGGAAAATAGTTCCCAGAGCCAGTTGTTTGGGTGTCTTACATTTGACTTTCTTTAGGGCTGTAGTTATTTCTCACCTAATGTGATCACAAGTCATCAGCCAATTCCTGTCCTGTGGCAGTGAGTACGGGACAGTGTATTTCAGTATATGATTGAAGATTATAGTGCTGATGGACTGAAATCCTTGGAGGTGAAAATGAACGTAGATGAAGTATGCCAAACCCCAAAGCTATTTCTAGAACACAGAGCACAGGAAAATGCACTTTCAATAGAAGAGGCTGATTTAAATCTCTTTACGGTACAAAACTATGTTGCTAACAGCAGTAGTATTGTGTGCATCCATACAAGATCCTAGTTTTTCATCTCGTAATAGTGTCTGAAAGTCTTACCCTGCTCTGGGTGCTTTTAGTGGAACCGTGTTCAGTCTAAATTGTGCTGGCATCAGGATCAAGCCCATTCTCTATCAAACCAGGCACACCACATCCTCTCAGTAAATCTATTAAAGCACTGTTTGGTTTTTGCAGATCTCCAGCACTGTTTTGGATCTCTGTTATTCCATATTCAACAGCATGCATACAAATGAGGTAAGGTGTAATTGCTTCTTTTATTTCAAAGCACCTCCTCCTTAAACTTAAAAAGCAACCCTTCCAAAACCAAGTGTTTGACATTTCTCTCCAAACAATAATGCATAATCTAATATTGTCATGGTTTCAAAAATGCAGGAGAGTATATAAAAGGTTATTTCTTCTCCTTAGTAGTTTGCATGTGATTCTTAACTTCATCAAATTATATATGAAATTTCTGGTTTTCACGAATTTGGAGGTCAAAAACCAAAACATCCACTTATATCTGGGGTTGGTATTTTTACTGGACCCTCACTTTTAAATAATACAGTGTTAAATATGCTAAAAATATACATAATATTGAATCAACAGCATACTTAAGATCATGCTGAATATGGAGGCATATGAGCTGCTCTACTGATTTTAATAATCTATTTGAGCTTGGCTTTTTTTTTCTTTCTGACTCAGATCCAAGAGATTAAGTTGAGAGTTATTGAGTACAGCTCTTTCTCATTATTGGAGTCATATTAGGACCTAGCTCAATGTCTGTTTTGCTTTATATCACTTTTTTTTATTATTATTATCACCAGTTTATTAAGCCTTTCCCATAAAATTCACTCAGCCCTTGAGTATGTTAAAAAGACCAATTTACTTGTGGAGTTTGAGTCCTCTCTCTCAAATACTTAAAGACAGTAATAGAAAATACTTTGACATATATTTCAATATCTCTTCTTGCCAGTGTCTTTAGCATATTATAATTCCAAGTGTGCTTTTCTAAAGCAGCCGTAAACCTCTACAATACTGAAGCTGATTGTATAAAACCTTCTAGCATTTAATTCTTAGATGTCTAATAAATGTTTTTTGAGTTCAGTATTGACTCCTATGATTCTGGAGTTTAGCTAAGGAGGGGACATCCAGAATCATTCAGTAACTTTGAATGGAGCCCTATTCCTGGTTACTGGTATAATTTCTAACTTTTTTTCTAATTCTTCCACTCCAGTTTCCCATCCACACGCCTTTCCCGTGTTCTCATCCCCTGTCTCCATGTCCTTGCTAATTATATGTGCTAGTTTTTCAAGCCCACCTCAGGTAGCCAGCTCCGTTCACTGATAGAACTGTGGCTGTGGCACACAAAGCTATCCCATTCCTGGCCCAGCCAGGAGGGCTCCCAAACCTGACCAGTGTGCCCGTTTGCAGGTTCAGGGCTTTGTTAGACACCCAGCTTAGTCTGCTCCCATGAAGTCATGGGGAAAGTTTCTATTCCTTGATGTAAAGCTGAGAGTAGAAAAATGGGCAATTTTCTGAATGATAAAGGGTGCAGAGTAAGCCTTAAAAATCCATCAGTCATGCCCGGGTTAAAACCAAGGGCAGTCTGAAAGGTGGAGAGCAGTCGCCTTTTAAGAAGGTAAGAGCTGTTGGTACAATTCAAGCCTGAGGAATGGAGCTGCTGCATTTTTTTTCCAGGTTGAGCTCTGCTTTAATCCCCCAGCTTACAGCTCTGCTTTGCTGTACAGCGAGGGAAGGATGCTGGATGATGGTAATGAGTGGGTTAACACTGGTTAAGGCAAGGCTTAAAATCAATCTTTAAAAAGATCTGTTTGCTGCTGTTCTTACATCTGTCTGATAAGTGTGAGATGATCTCTCGTCTCATCTGGAGGGCAGCAACCTCATCAGTGCTGGAGGATTACTGTCAGGAACCAACGAAATGACAGCATCTTGATTAACTTACACTGTCCACTTGCAGGAATCTGAGATTGCTGCTGCAAAGTTTACAAAGAAGGTATGGAAATGTAAAGGCAAGTGAGTAGGAATGGTCAGAGAAGTACAGCCCTTTCCCTGTTTCTTTTGTTGCTTTTTTTTTTTTAAGTCAGCTTGGGTTTTTTCTCAATGGCTGGGAAGAGAGCTGTGCCGACCCTGTTTCTGCAAAGCAATCCACCATGTGTAAAGCTTTCTTTTATACATTTTCTAAAGCCTTTGAAACTTTAATTATGGTAATTGAGTATATTTACACTAGACAGAATGAGTAGTTCTTGACAATGCCCTTCGGGTATTAATTTTTAATCAGCATTCCAGATGAATGGGCACTGGGGACTATCAGCATCTCGCTGTTTGTATGCTGCTGAAAAGGGCCTTGAATTATTGATATTCTGATGGAATGACACTGGAACTTGTCAACAGATCTATGGAGCTGAGTTCAAATTGTTCTGTTAATAGTTTGTGTTTTATTTTACAGGACAGCCATGGGACTCTGGGACGGCCTTTTTTCCTTTTCAGGGTATCTGAATCTCTTACTTTTTAAAGATTCCGAATCACAGATGATGTTATGTACCCACAGATGATCAGCTTTCTGCCTTCACAAATTCTTCCTGTCTTCACAAATTCTTGTTGCACTTGCTTTGAGTAAAGGCCAAATATCCCTTGCTTGAAAGCTCAGGGAGCTGTTTGCCTAACAAGCTCTGCTTGAACTAAAAGGCCACAAGATAATAAGATCTGGAGTAGTAATGATTTAAACACTTCTTTTATTTGAAAACGTGACTCTGCAAATGTTTTATTTTGAGCTAAATCATCCACAGACAGAAGCAGTTTGTGGCTTGTATCTCTGCGACTGTCAAGGTGCACTGATGCTAAATTTGTTAGATAAAATGTGTGTGAGCTTAATGTCCACTTGGTCTGAAAGATCTGGCTGGTAAGCGAAGGCACACTGCATAACAGGGTGAAAAGGCAAAGCAAAATTAGGGACATCATCATTATTTCTCTCATGTTTTTTTTCCTGTTGAGCTATGGCCCATTCTAATGCGGAATATGCTGGTTTAGACACACTGATTAGTTTAAAGACACAGACTAGTTTAAACACAGTAATAATAATAATTAAAAAAAAAAAAAAGCTATAAAGTAGGTTGTAGCAGGTACCCAGAGTCCCAATTCAGCTGGCATTTTCATTTTAGCTCACTACAAGTGTGTCTGGGCACTTTCATTGCTGGTATTAATATTCTCTTTCTTAGACATCTACATATAGTACCCCAAAGAATTGGGACTGAGAGCCTTGATGAGAATAATTAAAGCCAGATTATTTAGCTCTGCGGAAAGAGGCTGAATTAATATCTCCCAGATTTAAAGGCAAAACCCACCTTCCACCTGTGGCCCTGGTGTTTGACACATTGTCCCTTCCCACAGTAAGGAAATCTTACTGCAGCCTTCCTATGTATTCTGTCTGCATGATGGGAGATGTATTGTGGTGTGTCCTAAACCTGGCATCTGATACTTCTGCACAACCATCTAATTATTATCTCTTTCAGCCTCGAAATGGAAGAACCATTGAAGGTGTTGGTAAGTAGCCAAGTGTGTGACTTTTTTATCGAGTTCAAAAGTGACAAGAAATTGTTCTCTTTTCTTCAGTAATGGTGGATGGTCCTCGTGACAGAAGGAGTTACTGAGATGCATTACAAATCTAGTACAAACTCAGATGCCCCTGTGGATATTTCACATGGTCACTAGGAGGTTTCTGGACAGAGACACGCATATTCTTGTACTCAGAAACCTACAGTGTATGCTCTTGACAAAAAGATTGTTTTCTTCTCTCTTTATGGTTCAGTAAGGAGGAGCTTTTATCCTCCAGAGAATGATAGGAATGGTACAGGAATTATAAAATTTAAACCCAGAAGGTGTAAATTGTACTTGGAACACAAAAGCCAGGCTCCTCTCTGTCCTAAGACACCTTCGGGCACCTTATGCTACATGAGAGCCCACTAATACAGATCTCTGCATGCAGGTGGGAGTCATCCTCACAGCAAAAGTAGGACCTGTTTATGGGGTAAACATTTAAGTACAAAGAGCAGGGTTGGGGATGTAAGGAAAGAAGACAGTGAGATCTAATATCACCTAGCACTTGCATATCCATCTTTGAAAGTGTCTGTTAAAGGTCTTAGCTTTGATGGGAAATAGAAGATAGTCAATGTACATGTGTCCCTCCTTCAGTCTCTCCTTCTCATCTTTACCCCACAATAAAAGATCACCATTTTCTGTTTGCAGTGTAAGAATTACTTCCAACTGTTGACTGAAAGGGTTGGATTTTTTTAGGACAGGACAAAAGTATAGGAAAGAAAAACTGTAAAGAAAACACAGGTAAAGAATACCTTTGCTGTATATTCAAGATTAAACCATTTCAGAAAGAAAGAGTTGGGAGAGTGTTGTAGAGAAGCATCTCTACTTGCTTGCTCTGGTCTTAGGCACTGCCCTGGGCATCCATTGCTTCTCATGGATGAAAGGAAGATAAAGAGCTGAATGGATCTCTCGCTTGAGCCAGTGCTGCTGTTCTTGTGTTCTTAGGTCTACATGTGTGTGGGAAATATTTATTAGCTATGAATCCTGCAGGGGCAGGTAGTGCTGCCCAGATCTGTTTATAGCAACTGGAAGCATGAGCTGACAACCACCAAGGTAAGCCAAACAGGTGGAGAGTCCCTGTAGATTTTCAGCAAAACAGTTCAAAAGCAACTAAACTTGCATGAAAATACTCTATGCAGAGTACTCCAGTCTTAGTAGAATTACTAAACTATCAAACACATCCCATTAAAGTACTGGTGTGGAAGCCACTGCTCTATAATCATGTCCTAGCCTTACATACAGCAGTAAATTTTGCCCACAACTCAGCCCCCTGAGCCGACCTGGCTGCAAGATGCACAGCACATGCTTCCATACTCTAAAAGGAGGACAGTGGAGTTAGGACATAGTGGAGAGAGGAGAACTGTGTGAGAAAGGAAGACTCGGGCTTGAGCACAAATAACAGACTTGGGCACTTACCTGAATTTTGAAACTTTCATCCATCTAAAACTTCTGGTGCTAGAATTTGAAGCTGTCCAATTTCGACTTTGAGAAGGGCCTGACGTACAGAACTGAATACTAAGTCTTACTCAGATCAACATCTCAACGTGAAGTATGATGCTGTGTTAATTTGTTTCAGAATATCACGGAATATGAAGTTCATGGCTCGATTTACCAGCTCGATGACTTGGTTTACATAAAGAACAGAGACTTCCCATTGCACTGTTTGTCTATTCTGTGACTCAGTTGTCTGGAATTTGCTGTTCCACGTAATAAATTTGCAATCATTAATTCTTGTTGTCTTTTTTTTTTTATTGAAGCAGGTACTAGACTTCATTGGCCTATAGTGTAGCATTGCCTGGTTCCAGTTGTGTTCAGAGGAAATAAATTATCTGAATATCGACAGTTTTCAAATCCACCAGTGCCTTTTATATTTATAACCTCTTCTTTAATAGAGTCATGAATTTTAAGCTGGCCATTTTGGGTAGAGAATATGTTTCCTCAGCATTTCAAAATATGCATCCCAAATAGCATGATGAGATACTAAAATAATTGTGGACATTTTAACGATTCCATTCTTATTTTGAATACCTAAGGGCTTGAGCGTGGTAACTGATGTGAATGCAAAGCACTTTGAAAGGAGGGGAACAAGTGCTGCTCCTAAACACAGGCACTACTTGATCCAATGCTGTATTTTTTTTTCCAGCCTTGCCTTACCGGCTGCCATAAAGCACAAATGAGTCACTTATGAGAGACAGTCTGAACATCTGCCCTTTTTACTGAAATCATGCATTTCAACCTGTGGCGAAGCCAATTGTACTTGCGCTGTATGGAGTGGGGTGATGTGTTTCTGTAGGTGGAGGCATTTCTGGGCAGACAGCTTAAAAATCCCAAGCATTTACTTCCTTAGGAAGAAAAGAGCACAGTAAAGCCAGGGTCTGGGGATACACACCAGACTGGGATTCCTCAACACAGCGTCCCCCAGCATTGGCTTCTTCAAGCCCTTGGTTATCCCCTGGTCCTCTCCTTGGCTACTCTGTCCTGTTGTATACCTAGCGTGGTACCATCTCAGTTACTCTGGCACAACCACATGTGAACTGGATTGGGGAACTCTGTCATCTTTAAAAACAAACCCCAAGAAGCCTGTGCAGCTTTTTTTTTCTTTTTAACTGCATATGTTCCTGGTTTGGGCTATATCAACAGATGTTTGGCCGTTAGCTAGAGGGAGGTGATAAGTTATTTGGCAATTGTTAGGGTAGAGTGTCCAGTTTTGGGCCCCACAACATGGGAAAGGCATGGGCAAACTTAGGGGAGCTCATGGAAGGCTTCTGAAGTGGTGGGAACTGAAGCACTTGCCCTGTGAGGACGTGCTGGGGCAACTGGGATGGTTCAGCCTGGAGGAGGAATGCCTTTAGGGGCACCTAACAGCTCTTCCAGTGCCTACAAGTGGTCATCAAGGAGACAGTCAGACTCCTCACAGTGTGGGGTAGGAAGACAAGTAGAAAAAGGCATAAGTTGAAGCAAGAGAGGTCGAGACATCCAGGCAGTGCAACAGACTATCCAGAGAGGTTGTGCTGCCCAGTGCATGGAGGTTTTCAAGACCACAGTAGACAAAACATGGTCTGAATTCCTGCTTGGTATCAGACTATAGACCTCCTGAGGTCCCTGCCAGCCTCAGTTATTCTGTGCCATGAGTAGGATTTCATGCTGAATATTTCAGCCTCTTACAGGGTCAAAGCCCTGGCTGAACTGTGGCTCCTGTGCCTCCACCTGGGCAGAGAGTGCTGGTGGCTTGAGGGGTCCCCAGGGAGACTGCTCAGGGCAATTAAGGTCTATTTGTGCCCTCATGGCACACTGTTGCTCTTGTTTACTGTGTTGTCAAATCCTGGCGGAAATAATTAGCCCATGGAATGATTACCAAAGGGATACTGGCTCCTCCAGCTCCTCAAGTATTTATATAGAGCCAGCTCTTCTTCTCTGGAAGAATTGGCCAAGCCATATGCAAGTGGTGGGGATGCCCTGTGGTAATGCAAATAAATAGGAGATAATGGTATAAAAGCACAGCAATGACACAAGGACTTTTCTGCTTCTCGTCCCACCCCAGCAGTGAGTGGGTTGGAGGTGCACAGGAAACTGGGAGGGAACACAGCTGGGACAGCTGACCCCAACTGACCAAAGGGATGGCCCACACCATATGAAATTGTGCTCAGCAATAAAAGCTGGGGGAAGAAGGAGAAAGGAGGGACATTTGGAGTAATGGTGTTTGTCTTCCAAAGTCACCATTAAGCATGAGGAAGCCCAGTTTTCCTGGAGGTGGCTGAACACTTGCCTGCCGAGGGGAAGAGGTGAATCAATTCCTTATTCTGCTTTGATCTACCTCTTAAGCTGTCTTCATCTCCCTGCATGAGTTTTCTCACTTTTACTCTTCCAATTCTCCCCAGCAATACTGCACCATGGGCAACTCATGCTGTGCTCTCGTGATCAGCAGTGGCTTCCTCCACCCACAGCAGGTTTTAAGAATAACATCTATTTGGGCCCTGAAACCAGTTAAATAAGACTGATAAATAGGTAGTAATTTGCAGGAGAGCACCTATCATAGATTCCTCAGCCATATTTCTGTAGTAAGTGTGGCTTCTCTGTAGTAAAATGCACAGGAGAGGTCTTGTTTACTGCTCAGTGGAAATCTTTGCTCCCTGGAGGAACACAAATGTCACCTGTGGAATAGGAGAGATTAGTAATACAAATATAATGAAATGTAAAGGTCATCCCTGACCTGAAACTCTTTCTGGACATCCCACTGCAAAACCCACATCAGAAATTGAGGAGCACAGAGAGACGTGACAAACTATTAGCAAGCACACAAGAATTTCTGCAAGGAAAAGAAGTGAAAGCTCAGTTCCCATGTCAGCAAGAGAAGAACCCAATAAAGAACGACGTGACAAGTTACACAAAGTAATGAGTGTGTTTAGAAGAGTAAATCCGATGTTTATCCATCCTCTTGTAATAAAAAGGAGCAAGAAGGGAGACTCAATTACCCTGAGAGGCAATGCATTTAAGCTGGAACGAGGAATATTTTTCTCTAACAATCAACTCCTGAAAGCAGTTTGCCATAGCTTAGAGCATGTGGTTAGAGACAGCTCTGCTGGGTGTGGGGAAGGCAGGCAGGGGCAGCAGCAAGCGCATGCCTTCGTGCCACCTAACTCACCTTGAAAACCACTTTAGGCTGCCCTAAGTCCTCCTGCGTTAAAAGCCTGGCCTGCTCGAGCTGGGCTCAGCGAGGCGTCGCTCAGCAGAGCTCTCAGCAAGGGTCCTGGCAATGGTCTCACTGGTAGGGGAGAGAGAGCTGCCTGGCCTCACGACGTGCTGCTCTCCACAGAGGCAGAGTACGAAGCATGAAATGAAAACCCTCTCGGTGCTTTGCTTCTCTCTGTCTGGTCCCTTCGTGCTGTGATGCCTCGGACAACCTCACTCCCTTCTTGGCTTCCACACTTACTACATGTCCAGGAGACAGGAGGCTGGGAGGGACGGCAAGCGCTGGAGGACAGAGTCAGCATTCAGAATGGTCTTGGCAAAGGTACATCTGGAATAAACGTGTACGGCTGGCTAAGGATGAAAGGAAGGTGTTACATGGACTGAAGAATAACCAGTTGCAGCTTTGCAGCAAAGGGGATGGGTAACTGTAGACAATCAAATATCACAGAGCATAAAAATAGGATATGGAATAAGAAACTGTAGAGATGGGAGGTGTCACACTGCTGCTGATAGGGAAGACTTTGTGTACAGAGTAGCACTGGAGAAGAAGGAGAGGGACCATCAGGAGAGAACCCAGCAGAGGAGAAAGGTGGAGGTCAGGGAAAGTTGGTACCTTCAATGAAGCAGAGTTGGTTTGCAAGAAGGAAAGTTTGGAGAGGGGAATGATAAAATGCTCCACTTTAAACTCGCCACTCTTGGCAGCATCCACCATGCCCATAGGTGGATACTGCCTGGAGAGGTAAGCTTAAAATGAAGACAGATTCACATTAAATCTGACAACGGGGAGAATGAAGCACTGCCTGATAGGCAGAGCTACCTTTTCTCGGTCATAAAAATTCTCCAGGGGGAAAGACACCTCTTGGAGTGTAAGTCACAAAAGTCCCAGCTGTGAAATAACTGCAAGCAGCATTTTCTCTCTTCAGTGTTACACCATGGTGCAAAGTTTATTCCTAATTATGTTTCATTTAATTCAAGATTAGTACTGTTGTTGTTTTTTTTTTTTTTAATATCTAGCATACTTCAGATGGAAGCTGCTCTGGTTGCTTCTGGAGAAGTGGAAGATTTGACCTTAGAGAGCCCAGCACTTACACCTTCCATACTCCAGAGCCTCCTTCTCCGGAGACTTTCAAGACCCACCTGGATCTGTTCCTGCGTGGGCTGCCCTGGGTGACCCTGCTCTGGCAGGGGGGTTGGACTCGATGATCTCCAGACGTCCCCCCCTACATTCTACGCTTCTATGATTCTACTTTTATCTCATAACAAGATAACACTTGTCACACTGACAGCTGTGACAAGTGGCACCCCACTCCAAGAGCTGCAGGGCAGCCCCAGGAAGGACATTGTCTTTGCTTCTGGAATGCTTGTGTAAAATGACAGAAAACATCCCAGCATGGAAAAGGGAGCATATGAATCACAGGAAAGATAGAAAAGCCCCTTTGTGACCTGCAAACTTGGACTGCACACAAAGCGGAGCCCTTTGAAAATGCAGTGAGAGGATTCAGGTGACTGGCAATGAGGGCTGACTGACGGCCACTGAGACAACTGCCATGAACTCACGTCATGAAATACCACCTAGGAACTAAAGCCACATCAGCTGACTGCTCGTCTCATCTTCACAATTCTCAGCAGGCAGTGAGACAGAAGTAGCTGTAGAAATTGCACATCTGCCTGCTGAAGACTGAAAACCACTTGCTTAACACAGCCAGTTGAGCAGAAGATCTTGCAACTGCTTGACAGGCTGGCCAAAAGCTGCTGATGTCCTGTTGCAGCTTTCCTAGCTCATGGGAGGCCACCAAATGAATTCCAGTTATGAGATGCATAGGCTTACTATTCTAAACACAGCAACAAAATGTTCCTTTCTTTGCTGGGACGTTAGAGTCGAGCAGTGATTGCAGGATCTCTACTGGCAGATGAGACGGATGCTTATGTGGAGATTGCTCTGAAGACTTGTCTTACTTACCTGCTCCAGACAACTCACACATTGCAATTGCCACCCCTCCACCTTAGTAAACAGGGTAAAAGCATTTATGTCTGACCAGGCTGGACTGCATAAACTGTCTCAAGCTATACATCTATCATCCTGATAGATTTCTGCACTGAATAACTAGAAGTAGCTGTCAAGTCTCCTTTTCCAGTCACTGCTGGATCTATTTTTTCCACAGTGCAGGAACAAAAATCGGTGGTTATGATTCACCATCTAAAATTTTGACACTTCTCTGGGGCAAAGGACCTTGTACACCAAACACCATCTATCTATTATCCTGAAATCTGCTGAGAAATCAATAGAGAAAAGTCTGAAGGAGAACATATGGCAAACTTAAAAAAAATAGATTTAATACCTTTACCACAAAGCTTCTGCACCCAGGGGTTTCTACACAGCAGTTCAGATAATGCCTGCTGAATTACTGCATGAGGGAGAGATGTGTGCATATAAATAAGCACTTCTGGAGTGTTGCTTTCTAAATATCAACCAGCAAAAGACATAAGTATGGACTACAGCTTCTGACAAGGCAAAAAGGCAGAACACACATGAACTGAGCTGAGGGCACAAAGGACTGTCAATCAGGTATGACTCATGAGAAAAGTTACAACAGTCAGGAGCCTCATTCAGCCTAGGACTGAGCTCACATTTCCTCTCATGATGACCCATCAGTGTCACGACACACACAACATCTAAACCCACCTGGCTCTGTTCCTGTGTGGGCTGCCCTGTGTGATCCTGCGTTGGCAGGGGGGTTGGACTCGATGATCTCCAGAGATCCCTTCCAACCCCTACCATTCTGTGATTCTATGATCTTTTCCTTCAGTTCCACAGCTGTGTAGAATCTGTATAGTTCCACAGGCTATGTGTTATCTAAGATAGCCCAAAGTCACTATTTCGTGACTTGAATTAATCATGCACTTGACTTCAAAGAGGACAGGGATGTCTAAGATTGCAATGTGGGGACCAGTCAGCAGAGGGCAATGCCAATATCATATTTGTGATGCTCAAAACAGAGGTGTTGGGTCCTACCCAGCTCTGCAGTGCAGTGGCCACTGGTGCTTAAACTCTCCTAACTCGGATAACAGATGAATTCAGACCTTATGCATCCCTTGCGCTCACCCAGAGAAGGCTCTCTGAGGCCATAACTTGGGATATTTCCTCTCCTTCCAAAGAAAGTGAAGGTGACAGAAGATGCAAGCTAAACAAACCTCAGCGCAGAGTGAACAGCAAGCCCTCTGCACAACTGGCCCATCCATCAGCAACATCAGTCCTCTAGACAGGTAAAAGAAGGAGAGCTTTTCCAGGCATCATTTCTTCTCTGTGCTTCCATCAGCCCACAGCTTCATTGAATTG
The DNA here is from genome assembly GCA_025331215.1 of Actenoides lindsayi. Taxonomy (NCBI): domain Eukaryota; kingdom Metazoa; phylum Chordata; class Aves; order Coraciiformes; family Alcedinidae; genus Actenoides; species Actenoides lindsayi. The sequence continues at coordinate 15,872 of WTSP01011059.1, forward strand.
TGGAGCACCATGTACACTTTTCTAATGGGTGTTATTGAAAACATCCATTTTCCTTGACAGACAATTGCACCATGCCACAGTTGAGTTAGGAAAGTGATGCTACATCAAGATAAACATGTTTTGCAGCGTCGGTAAGAAGAGAGGTGCCAGAGGAGCTGTGTTTTGAAATTTGTCATTGTTTTGCTTCACAACTAAGTCATGTACCAGCCTCAGCTACAGGTGACTAGACCTAAGCTGAAATCTGTGGCATAGGATATGAGAGAATTAGACACGTGCAAAACTGAGATGCAATTAATGTCTTGTTTTACCCCAGTAAATGAGCACTTCCGTGATCAACCAAACTAGCAAAGCTAATTCTATTAGATTTGTACTTCAAGGAGGCTCTCCTACAGTGTATTTGATGAAATAGAGTTCTTATTACAATTTCAGTAGTATATTTTCATGCTGTGGTCCTTCTTTCACTCAGGGCATACATCAGGGCTCTTTCTTTTACAGACCTACCTAATTCCATGCATGGAACTGGCAGGAATCACCTTATGGCTGCAGCTCTCCATCATATTTGCCTCGAACCGCTCAGCAGATTCCGAAGTAAATAGATGAGGACAGATGGATAAGCCAGCAAAATGGTGTGATGCCATAAACGTTGTTTTCTTGGGAAGAAGGCCAAAAACTGAAGGGAGTAAAGCAGCTGAGTAGGGAGTGCATAAAATGGGAAATTGGATGTCTGAGCTCAAGTCCTGGCTCTCTTGATGTATAGCTACATTTCAATGAACAACCTACGGGCATGATTTCCATACTTGCCACACGCTTTGTTGGACAGAGGCTTGCCTGTGGCTATGAAATTAAGCACATACTCTACTAAGATGGTACAGTTCCACCTGACTCAGCTTCTCCCTTTGTGAAACAAGGGTATGGTTACTTGGCCTCAAAGTTTGGCTTTGCTATCCAGTACATTTCTGTTCAGAAATAGCTTCAGAATCCTCAAGAGTTAATTAATCAACCTGGACGAAGCCCCAACCTTCCAAGGAAGCCAAATGTTGATGATCTGGGTATTTGTTTGAATTTGTTCCCAGTCTCTGTGTTTAGAATATATAACTGCATTAATTACTCTAACAGACTAGAAATATTTGTTCACAGAGTTTGCCTTATAATCAAATGAGAGCATTTATCCTTACATTTAAAGTTATCCTCAAATAAAAGCTGTTATCACCTTAATGCATCATTATCTATCCGTGTAATTAGCCCTACTCCAGTAAAGGTCTAAGTACTTCTCAGTGTCTGTTTTGCAAAAAGCAGGTGCCAAAACCCAGTTCCACGTTTGTCCCATTCAGACTGGTAACAACTCTGATGCAAAAAAAAAAAAAACCCACAACTTTTTCTCATTGGGTGAAAAAAACCCACCAACTTTTCTCATTGTTCTATCCCCAGGTTTCTGAGTATCTATCATTTCTCTCCTGATGTGTTGGAAGGCAGCAGTGAAGAGTCATAGCCGTGTTTGTTTCTTCTTCAGCAGCAGACATTTGATCTGTTGGTGGCCCTTGCCAGGGCTGCTACAATGCTTAATGAGCTGCATTCACTTCTAACAAAGTGCTGTGGAAGGAAGAATCTGTCTGGAAAATATCAGTGGTCCTGTTGAGTAGGTAATGGGACAGCAGGTATAAATGTAGAGGCAGAACAGCTGAAAAGTGCCCTGACATTCATCTTGCTTGACAACCTTTATAGCATAAATGAAAGAACATCACCTGGTAATTCCTGCCATGAAGGGAATTATTCTTTGTTTTGTTTTATTCTATCATGAAATGCTACTTTACACAATTATGTTCACTTCCTGCTGATATTTATGCTGCTCTTTCCTTCACTGTTGATGTGTCTCTATTTTGACAGCACTTTTATCTCCTTTCTCCCATCGCCTAGTTTCTTCCCACTTCAGCACCGGTTCTCCCAGCAACAACTTCTACCTTTGCCCTTCCTCCTCTGGTTGCCCTGGCACAGAGTGTCCTGGTACAGACATAGAGAGCAATGGATTTGCTCTGAGGAGGAACAGGCTTTGAAGCAGGCACCAGAGCAAGTCTCCTTTGAGATAAACTGGAGATAGTTAATGCAGTGAAAGTAAAACCCCCCTGGGATGTGGAAGGGTCATTTTACTTTTTTTTTTAATAATTACAAAAATTGCTATTAAAAAAAAGTATGGATTTGTGGAGGAAAACAGATGGATTGCAGGAGATGGAAGGGCGAGTAGATCCTTTCTTAAATTCTTAATAACTTGCATACTCCTTTCTACCATGGACCAGTACTGAATTTGTAATCTGTGTTAAAAGAGAAGACATGGTTTCATCAGTTTCTGGGTCTTTTGCCATGATATCAGAAGAAGGAAGGTTAGGTCTATCTGAAGAGAGAGTGATCTTCGAAGAGAAACAGCTTAAAGACACGAGGAATCCCAATGCATGTGTCTTTGAATTTCTTCTTTCTTTGAAGACTAGTGCTTCAACTGGCAATGTTAAGTGATGGTGAAGCATTCAGTTGTTTGCAAGGATGTTATTTAACTGGGATTTAATATTGCTGCTATTGTCTCCTCATCAAAGACAGCCTTTTATGTCCATGAGGGAAGTACTCAGCAGAAGTGGGCCACGATCCACATCTCAGAACAGCTACACACCAGTGTATCTCAACCAAACCTAACAAGTTTCAACCTAAGTCATAGTGAGAATCAGGCCTGTGGGATACCATGTAGAAGGAAGCTTCCAGACTGGTAACTATGGAGCACTTTGAGGCAAGCTTCCTGGGTCTGTTACTGAATGGTGTCCCAGTGAGCAGGACACATGTAGAGGGTACCCTGGACAAGCTGGGTCCCATGTATATTATCTGAGGTATTACAATGACCCTGACAGGAGAGATCAGTAAAGGAAAAGTAAATCTGAAATAAGGATATTAAAACTTGGGGAGGGAGAGGGACCAGGGTACGTGACAGATGCTTAATTTTCCTTGACAGATGCATGGGCTATGTTGGAGTTCCCTTACAGCAGCAAGCACCTTCCTTGGTGAATTCAGCTAGTGAACTATGATTTAAGCCTCATCAAGCAACTGCATGATATTTGAATGAATAGAGAAGCTCATAAAATAATCTGATTCCAAGATGAAGCAGCAGTCTTCACTGCTTTCTGGGGGTGTTTGAGACTCAGCCCTATTTGAATTTCAAAACAAAAAGCTGGCCAAGTGCTGTGACAGCTTGACACAACCCCACACTGTTTTGCCATTAATTCCAGCTTAACCAGTGCCCTGGATTCAGTACATGCTATGAGCAGAAAGAGCCAAGTTTCTCCTCTGACTTGATGAAGGCCAGCTGTTTTCAGGTTGGTAACTTCCACTTCTCTAGCATTCTGCATTATGCAGGGTAGGCCTGTTGACTCTGCCTTTTATGGCTGCGTGGCATGATACCTAGAAGTGTACTCATGGGCTGAGATCACATCTGGACTAGACATGATGAAAATAGGAAAAAAGAAATCCCTGCTGATTCACCTAACCACTGAGTAACCGAGTCCAGCTCCATCTTTCTGTTGCTGTGCTGGCTCTTTGTGCTACCTTCACTTACCATGAGTCCTTGGTGGCAGTTCAGAGCTTTAGATTCAACATGTGGTACAAAAGCAAGGTGATGGGATGACACGGTTCTGCCTCAGATCTTGCTAAAACCTTGGGCTGACAGCAGCAAATCCTAAAGAAAGTATAGCAGCCCAACTGAGCCTTAGGCAGCTTCATGGAAACCTCCTGGACTAAGGGTGTGTGTAGAAAGACATCTAAATTGTGGTGCTCAGGAAGAAGAGAGGTACTACCAGACCAGGTGATGCCTGAGAATATGTCTGTGCCTTCCTTGGCTCGGCAAGTAGAGAGCTTGCGCTCTGACAAAGGACGCAGCGAGCGAGTTGGGGCAGTGAAGGTTTTTTTCTGTGTCTGTCACTTGGACGAATGCATTTAAAAGCTAACTCAGCCTAGCGACCAGGTCCCCCATTCCTTGCTTTCAAGGGACACCAGAGCACAGAGATAACGCAGAGTCAGCCTGCACGTTTTGCTGCTCACACGTTTCTAAGGGTTTGACTGAGTCCTCTCCCCAGCTGCCAAGCTGTTGCAGGCATCATAAATGTTAAAATGGTTACTAGCTGAGTTTAAGCGAACTTGTCTTTTATTTTGAGGGGTAGAATAATTAAGAAACCCCACCACGACACTGCTGGCAAAAAGGTTCTCGCAGATACTACGCACAGCCCCGCAATGAAAGCCGCACGGACGGTGGGAGCAAGCTGGGAAGAGAACACACTTCTCATCAGAACATGGTTCTGCTGTTCTCTCCCACGCACTCTCTTCATCTAACCCCTCGTTTGGGAGTCTAATGAGCTGCCTGTACAATCCCAACAATTATTTCCAGTAGTTCTAACGCTCGATAGCTTCAAAATAGGCAATGAGCTTTAGCTGGTTAATAAGCAATTTGCCCCCTGAGGTCAAGGAAGTGCGTAAGTTGTGACACGATGGAGAGTTGAAGGAGAGAGCTTGAGAAGGAGGGGAAGCTGGCAGCAGTGGTGGGAACAGGAGCAGAGTCTGCTGGGAGAGCCTTCATGTATTAGCAAGGTATTTATCTGCAGCAGAGTGGTGCACAGCCTGGTAAGGAACAGGGCTGAGGTTGTCCTACAAGGCTGAATGTTATGTTTTATTGTCTCTTTAAACTGAAACTGCATTTTTAAACTCAAGGATTGAAAGTGCTCTATTGAAGCATGCAGAATGTATCTTCCAAAGAAGAACAAAATAGGCTTCACAGCTGCAGCAGAGCATCCGAATTGGGAGAATTTATGAGTTCCCCCAAATTAATACCTTAATATTGGGCATTATCTTTTCAGTAGTCTTGAGACTTCACACAAAAGGCAGAAATGAATGCGCTGGTTGTTCTACATTTAGAAGAGCAACAGAAAAGCTGTTCCCAAGCTTGCTGCTTCTCAGATACGGGATGCCTTGAGCTTGCCTGACACCCTGCAGCCACAAGTAAGCCTTTGTAAACTTCCTGGTGAAGCTGGATGAGTTTAATAGAAGAGGTCACAACAAGCCCAGACAATGCTACAGGACTGGGGATGAGTGGCTGGAAAGCTGCTCATCAGAAAAGGACCTGAGGATGCTGGTGGATGGTCGGCCAAACATGAGCCAGCAGTGTACCCAGGTGGCCAAGAAGGCCAGTGGCATCTTGGCCTGGATCAAAAACAGTGTGTCCAGCAGGAGCAGGGCGGTGATCCTGGATTCGGCATTCGTGAGGCTGCAGCTTGAGCACTGGGTTCGGTTTTGGGTGCTGCAGGAGAAAAAAGACATTGAGGTGCTGGAGCAAGTTCAGAGAAGGGCAACGAAGCTGGTGAGGGGTCTGGAGAGAATGTCTGCTGAGGAGTGACTGAGGAAGCTGAGAGGAGACCTTCTCATTCTTTACAACTACCTGAAGGGAGGTTGTAGTGAGGTGGGTGTTGGTCTCTTCTCCCAGGTGACTAGTGATAGGACAAGAGGAAACGGGCTTAAGTTGCACCAGGGGAAGTTTAGGTTGGATCTGAGGAAAAATTTCTTTACTGAGAGAGTGGTGAGGCCTTGGAACAGGCTGCCCAGGGAGGGGGTGGAGTAACCAGCCCTGGAGGGGTTCAAAAAACATCCAGATGTGACACTTAAGGCCATGGTTTAGTGGTGATGATAATGTTTAGTAGATGGTTGGACTTGACGATCTTGAAGGTCGTTTGCAACCTTAATGATTCTATGAGTGGAATTGGTTGTTTCCAACAAAGACAGAAAGACCAACCAGCACCACCCCTGATGGCTGCTCTCCCTCTAACTAGGTCTCAGGCTGAGTCCTGTACCCTGTGCAGAAGCAACACTTCTTGGCTAGCTTGTCACAGAACAGGCCATGCAGGTGCTCAGGATGAGGACATTGCCTTACACAAGCCAGAGTCAAGCTTTGTTTTCTCTGCAGAAGAGCTGAGACTTGGAGAAAAGCCTCCATTAATTTTCCTTTTTTTTTTTTTTTTAATTGGGGGTGGGGAGTGGAGAGGATTTCTACAGGTACAGGGGTTTTGCTGAAACTTCCTTTTCCATTGGTCACATCTCAGCTCGTGTACCTGGTGTGATACAGCTTCACTCCAGACAGAGCCTTTTGAAGTTCCCATGGGGCTTCACAGTCAAAGCCCACATCATGGAGGCATCAAAACCAGCTTCAGCAGCTCCAACCATCATCCCACCCTTCGTATTTTCTTCCTGCCCCCATGGAAACTTTCAAGTTATGCCAACACCACCGTGAAGGGGGTGTGTGTGTGCTTTAAGAAGCAAAAGAAAAGGAGAAAAATTAAAAGTTGAACACCCACCCACACCCAGCAGCGTGGCTCACAGTAGATGCCATGAGTGGCTGGGTTGGTGCAGCAGAAGAAGCAGTGCAGTGTGGCAGGAGCTGCACAAGCACATGCTGCTGTGGGCACACTCACGCTATGGGCAACTGCCTTGGACAGGCCATGCCCAAGCCTCTGAGACAATATAGCATGAAACAGGACCATCAGCCTGACAGGGGAACAGGGGATAGTTTTTCTTTGAGTGCAGCTCATACAGTCAGTGTTGGTTGAAACCTCTGTAGATGAAGACCCAGCAGCCTACTAAGGATCCACTGCTTTCCAGACCTGAGAGTTTAATTTGTGATGCAGGTCAGCAGCATTTCACCCTCTAGAACTCTAGTCAAAGGTGGCCACATCTACACAGATAGCCATGGCCACTCCCATAGCTTCCCTCAAAACATTTGTCTACTGTCCACACTACAAACCACTTCTCTCCAGTGCTCATAGCACCTAGTTATAGGGAGACTGACCTGATACCAACAGACTCTTCTGCCTTTGTCTTCTCAGAGACTAGCCTCTAGTAGGCAGTTGCAGCTTGCTTACATGCTAGATGTTTCACATACAGAAAGTCCTTTGGCTACAGTCCCCCAATACCTCATTCCTGGCTTCTTACCCTTCACTTACATCCCCTAGCCTGCCTATACAGAGAGATGAGCTCTCTGTAGGCTGTTCGTCAAAAAAGGTCTCAATTCCCCCAAGACCAGAACACCAGGGACATATTTGAGTTACACTAGAGAAAGCAGCAGCATAATATGGATTATTACAGGCCTTCTAAAACCTGGGGCTGGTAACATCAGTCTTGAGACAGTTCTCTAAATAGCCTTTTTACCTGGCTGGGTTAATATACCTGAAGGTGGTGGACACTTGGGCCTTCCTGTTCTGTGTTATGAATGGAATGAATCAAACACCTAATAATTAGTCATTTAGGAGTCATAAGGCTCTTAAATTTAAGTGACATTCTGCTGTGGAAGGTGTTAAGGTCTTCTGCATCACAGCGAAGAGATTAATACTAGTGCATGTCCACCATAACAACACAATCCACCATGTAGTCCAGAATGCAATTCTAATAGTGCTTAGGTAGCCTTTCAAGTTGAATAGAGAGAAGAGTCTTGGAAGGTCCTGGAAAAAGCACCTTCCTGGGTTGTCTTTTAATGCACAAGTTTCCTTGATCTGGATCCTAATGGAACAAGCCTCAAAGCAGTTAAGGAGATTCTCAGTACCAGATAATTAGAAATTGTATTTGGGTTTGTTCTTAAGAAGTGTTTCTAGAAGATCTTTAAGGTTCTAGCACCGACAGGGTTTATATAAAGTCTGTAGAAGACTCCTTGGATTGCACTCTAATGCAGAAACTGAGGACTATTCCAACACCATCTTTGGACCAAGGTGTGTGCAGTGACACTCTGAAGCTACATCACAGCCCTGCCTCTGTAGCCAAATGAATTATCTTCTCCAACATCAGCCTTACCATCGTTATAAGGCAGCCCAGTCAAAGTTTCTCAGGTACATCTGCTTACACTGAATAGTTAACTGTGCCCATGTTGAGGTCTGAGGTGGTCAGATGAAGCAGACTTCTATACTTCGTAAATAAGGAGGTTCCAGCCATGCAGATGGAGACACAAGCTTTAAAGACCATAAAGAAGATTTCCATAGATAACTGCACCACCAAAGAAAATAATCTGTTTGGTGCAACAAATAATTTACAGAAGGTAATAAGATGGACATGAGTCCTTTGCACACTTATTTATTCATAGTAGTCTGTTGAGGTTGTTTTCTTTTGAAGGACATAGCTAAGGAAATCTAATCTTGTCTTTAGCAGCTTTTCAGACATGCACACAGGTAAACACACACGTGAATTTAAAGCAAAAACTCTGACTGGCATGAAAAACTCTAAGCTGTGGAGAAAGGCGGTGTTAATACCACCACAAGGGCAGGAGCCTGGTGGCAGCTAGAACTCCTGTGACTGGACGTATTTGTGGGGTGGTTTAAGCGAGGTGGTCTTCTTAGGAAGAAGTTGGGGAAGAACATTAGGTAGCTCCCCTCCTTGAGTGATGAGCAAACAGGAGAAGAGCTTGTTCAGCTCATCATCATTTCTCACAGCCAGCAGGATGTGCCTGGGCACAATCCTGGTTTTCTTGTTGTCCCGTGCAGCATCCCCTGCCAGGTCCAGGATCTCTGCGCTCAGGTACTCCAGCACCGCAGCCAGGTAGATGGCAGCACCAGCACCAACCCTCTCAGCATAGTTCCCTCTTTTGAGGGATTTGTAGACACGACCCACGGGGAAGTGCAGACCAGCCTTGGCAGATTTGGTTTTCTTTGGCATGAGGAGGAGCTTTGTGGCTTTCTTCCCACATTCAGACATTCTAACACCAATCTAGGATAAAAAAACCCCGCATTTAATAGAACACCAAACAGACACAGTAACTGAGCAGTTAGATCCTTTCTTCTTCCACATTTCACTGTTTCTCCAAGTCCCTTACAAGTCTGTTTTTCCTCCTCTCAGAAAGTTTCCTAGTTGTTCATACTTTTGTCTGAAGGAGCAGATGGGTCAGGCTGTTGCTCTAAAGGAATCTGCAAGTTTCCAGACAAGAAGCATCTTCAAGTTCAGTCAGAGCAGTAGGTCAGCCATACACCTGCTAGAGATCCAAAACTTTACAAGAGAGTAAGATTTAACTTAATATCAAGATCTTTTGATCCAGTACCAGCGGAGGACTGATGTTAAGAAGAAAGGTTAAGCACACTAGGCTTCAAGATACTGACAAGTCACTCAGGAACCCTGTGGAGAAGCTTCATTGAACTTACCCCTGGTAAGAATGTAGCAGTTTCTGCAAGGATGACCTTGTGAAAGCCAAAGCTAGAAATTGATATATTTGACTGAAATAAGAACAGAAAAGAACTTAATCTAACTGGAAACCACTTTGGAGGGGGTTCATCTTCCAGAGTTAAGGGGACCTATTGCTGCAAGATAACAAGCCACAATCAGGAACAGGAGTTGTGAGAAGCTTTGATTTACACCAGACACTGAAACCACCCCGCTCAGCACACTGTGCGTCAGGCTACTACAAATACACAAGTAGCACCTTCTTGTATGGCACTGCATCCATCCTAACAAGACCCATCACTTACTACTGACATAAAGAGTCTGGTCCTGAACAGTACCAATTACTCTTCAAGGCATAACACAAAACAACTGGAAAACAAACAGGAAAATCTGCTGTTGTGTGTAAAGTTGCTCTCAAGGTTTAATCATTAACTGTTTTTTAAGCAATGAGAAGCTCTACCCAGATGTGAGGAGAAACTAGATCAGGTATCATATTGAAGTGCTTAAAAATACAGCTAAAAGTTCTTTTAGGAGATTTCTGTGGGCCTTAAAATAAGTTCCTAAAACTAGCCAAGACAAATAAATTAATTAAAAATTAAAAGCCCCCTTAAACAGCCTTATACCAAACATAAAACTTAACAAAACCACCACCTTACTCAGGAGTTTATCTAACAACAAGAGAGCATTGTGCTATTCCTTGAGAGCAAACCCTCACCTGAAGAAGTTCCTAATTTGGCCTCTTTTCCAACAATACCACTACCCAAATCTCTGAAAGAACATTTTCTGACAAGAGCTGCCCCCTTTTAAACTCTACAGTGGTAGTCATTTCATTACCAGTTCCTGAATCATTTAATGCCAGCTGGGTGAGCAGACTCAGCCACTCAAAATAAAAAAAACAATCAAGGTCCCAACCTAAGAGCGACTCAGTAGAGCAGCTGAGAGCATGAGAATTTGTCACTCCTCCCTTTAGAGCTGCTTAGCACCTCGTTAGCTGATCTCTGGAAATAAGCCCAATTATTTACTGCCTCAGAGAACTGCAGGATCTCTGACTGACAGTTCATTTATTACAGCTAGAAGGGGGGCACACCTCACCTTGCTGCCGTCATCGAGAAGCAAACCCAGCAACTCTCAACCACCTGCTCTTTGTGCTGCCAGAAGTGGCCAAGCTGCTTTGTGACCACGCTCAGGAGCCAGCAAAAGCTCAGGACCTCTGACATTGGGTTCTCTCTCTTCTAGGGCTTCTGCCCATCTGTCACACAGCTCAGTTTTATCTGAAGTCAAGCATAGCTGTGTTGCAAGGCACAATGTGTCCTTTCTAGAGTGAAAGGTGTGGTGACGGCTGAATAATTAATTTTTTTTTCCTTCAATACACAAGTGATGGAAAGTTGAGCCTTGGCCCCAACAGAAACTTTTGCTGTGCAGGTGGGTTAGGAGAAACCTACCCTCTGTCACTGTGGAGCTAGAGGGGTGAATTTTCAGATAACTATGCCACCTATCAATTGACAAATGGGTTGAACTGGTGGCTAGAAGAAAGCAAATAAGACGGTTTGTTCTGATCAAAGAAATACTTAAAAATGGACTTTTGAATCAGACCAGTACTTAACCACAAACTCTGTCTTTGAGTGTAAGTAGAGATGGGGAGCCACACAGCTCACTCTGTCTCTTCTATCATACAGAAAATGACATTTATAGAAGCTACTTGAGCACTGGACATGTGTTGCAGGGTCTGTTTGATGCGGTGCAGAGCAGGCTCCCAGGAGCAATGAGATGCTGACTGCCACACAGTTCTCTAGATTAGCAAAGGCTGCTCTAAGTGCTATGCTTAAAACTGCACAAAATTAGTACTTTCCTTGAGTCTTCCACCATTGCTGCAAACCTTTAGAGTTTTGCTTGGCCCAAAGAAATAATCATTCCCAAGCTTGCTTTGCTTTGACGTGGTCAAATGGAGGAAAGAATATGAGTTTCATGTGTTCATTTCTCATGTACCTCCCTTAAAGCTTTTTTTCATTTCTTTTTCTCCATTTACAGGTGTGAACACTCAGCATAAGGCTAGTTACACACCTTTACTGTATGCACAAAGCTTAAGAACTACTCTCAGACATTTTTACTTCTCGGTGCTACAGCATCCTCCATTTTCTTTTCTCACATCATTGAGTTAATTGCAGAGCAGTCGAGATCTCATCAAATCGTACTTGAAAACCAGGCAGCATACAATGCCAGTTCCATCTGCCCCCTACCCTGAAATCAGTGTCCAGTCAGTCAGGTATTCTCTCTTCCCATTTCTAGGCAAGCACAGCTCATCGTGAGTCATTGGCTGAGTTCTGATGTCTGGCAGGGTGGTAAAACCCAGCTAGCAGGCTACGACACCCTCATGCCTCGAGGGAGCAAAGGAGCTAGGTCAAACTCAACTCTTTTTCAAATAAAATGTTCATGTTCCAGCTTTAGTTCAGGAAGCTGGTTCTAACCATAGATGCTATGGGATCTATGAGACTTTCCATGATTTGGTCAGCAATGACCCAGGGGCTTGTTTAGGTAAAGAGACTTTTGTTTTTCTGCGCTGAGAGACCTCTACTAACAGCACAACTATGACACTGGATTTTAAATTAACTAGTTAGGTCTTGTTATGACAACACAGAGGAGATAGAGGTTTAGTGTCATGTTGTAGCAGTCTGAAGAGCCGTAATTGTTCCCTACAGCTTTATGAGCAACAAGACTTTAAAGCACAAGCTACTAACTCCTAAAGCAGAGTTAAAAAACCCCCACGTCTGAGGCAGTGAGCTAATTGCACTAGGATTGTGTGGTAGACAAAGTTCACATGACTATGAATGGCAGAATGTGTCTTGACTCCTGTGACTGCTCCACAACAGCTACCTGCAAAAAGTTTCCAAAAGTAAACATGGACTTGACTTTAAGTTACTTTGGTGCTATGCTTGACTTTTTATTGGGGGGGGGTTGGGACATTTTCTGTGTGCCTCAATCCCTGGAAGAAAAGAAAGGAGAACAGTGTTGCATTCTAAGAACTTTATTACAAGCTTTAAAATGCATTGAAGTTAGCAGGAAAAATACTTGACAAAAGCAAATGCATACAAATCAGTGCTGCTGAGTCCCACCATCCATAAGTGCACAGACTAGCCTAGGAAAAGCAAGTTTCACTGGCTACCACCTTGTTCCCGAGGAGCAGAACCTCGGACAGTTTTCTTGGGAAGGAGCTGGGAAAGGATGTTTGGCACAACTCCCCCTTGAGCGATGGTCACACAAGAGAAGAGCTTGTTCAGCTCATCATCATTTCTCACGGCCAGCAGGATGTGCCTGGGCACAATCCTGGTTTTCTTGTTGTCCCGTGCAGCATTCCCTGCCAGCTCCAGTATCTCTGCACTCAGGTACTCCAGCACCGCAGCCAGGTAGATGGCAGCACCAGGACCAACCCTCTCTGCATAGTTCCCTCTTTTGAGGAGCCGGTAGACACGACCCACGGGGAAGTGCAGACCAGCCATGGCTGATTTGGTTTTCTTCAGAGGAATTTCAGTTTTGGCTGCCACTGGCTGTTTCTTTCCACGTCCAGACATTCTGATGGGCGAGGAGACACAAAAGGTTGAAGACCTTCAAGTGACCCAGATGCTCGAGCTATAGCTAAGTGGTAACAAGAGGAGACAACAGCAAGGTTAGTTACGCTTTCTGTTCTTCCACATCAAGAAGAAAGCTTGTTCTTGTCTTGAAAAGCACACCACACTAAAGTTCATCAGTAGCAGAGCTAAGTTTTAACTACTACTGCACTTTTACAGCCCACCTTTTTAGGAGAAAGGCCTCGTTGTAAAACCAGAGCAGTATGACAGCCTGTCAAGAAAGGCTTATTGAAGTAGACCTGAAGAGCTCAAAAGAGGCTTTTCCCTGCTACTTGGAATATATTTAAAATTCATGCAGAGTGGGTCTTTTTCAATAAGTTTCTTAAACACCACAACTGTTACCTCAAAGCTAACTTGAGGCCAAGCCTGCCTTTTATTTCAGGAGGAGTCTGCATTCTAACTTCCTCCCCTACCAAGTTAGATCTTTCTTTCATTTTAAATGGAACAAGTGAAAAATTCCCACAGAATCTTATACACAAAATACACTAAGAGGTTTTCATACCAAAGTTCTAAATTAACTCCCCAAATCATATTCTTTGGCTGCTACAAGAGTACCAGAGGTGCTTTGCACCAGGAAAAGGAAGAATTGACTTGGACAGCACGACAGAGACTGAAGAATAGAAATTACCATCTATTTACTCAAAACTAAGGAAAGTCAGTCCAGTTAGAGTACTCTTAGAGTTACAGTATAAAAATGCTCTTTTAAATAACATCTCTAATCTATGAGTAAATAAGACAGCTGGTTTTCAGTATAACTGCTTGGAATATACAGGAACACTCATCACTAGATTAACATATGGAATTTTGTGTAGCTTTTATAGAGAAATTTAAATATTTAAGGTCAAAATAAGACTTTGGGGGAAAAACAACAAAGAAAATTAAAAAAAAAAAAATTCCATAATAAAATCCTAGCAAAACAAGCTGTAACTCTTTGTCCCTGCTATCACACAATTTTCATGTTCTGATTACTCACATTACAGACATACACCACAAATGCAGCTAACTTACGGAATAACATAAAATCTACAACAAACCCCAAATCTTCTGCTAGGTATTAAAAATGAAAATTAACACACAGGAAAAAATATATCACTTTACCTTCAAAAATTCTTGTGCTGGCCTAGCCTGTGCTTTGCTATAGCTGGTACTCCAAGGGAAATAAGGCAGATAACATCATTTCCCCTACCCTGGGGCAGAACCTTTTTATCAGCAACTTTTTCTCCCTCATCAGTGGGTCACCTGGACAATTAATGAGTCATTCCCACATGTGGGTCTTCTTCCTTCTAACACCTGACTTGGAGGCAAATAAAAAATTACGTTATAGATGCCCAGAAGCAAGTTCTCCAGGGGAGAAATCAGGTTGTCTCCAAGGGCTGGAGCCACAGCTATATTTCAGTCTGACTGTGACACTGCCAGCTCTCACCCACTCTGGCTGGAGTATTTCTGTTTATACATTGCATGGAAAAACAGTCCTCTCTCTCCTGCTGAAGCTTGATTAGAAGAAAATAAATGAAAGTAGATATGGGAGATGTGCTTTATAATCACAAGGTAAGTTTAGTTCGTGGGAGGGAGGAAACTGTGTATTGCTTTATGTGTGCCCGAGCCCCACCAAGTGATGTGATGGGGCTGCTCCTAAGATTTGGGCTTCTGCCCCCTCTTCTGGTAACTCTTTGCCCTAAGCTGGGGCTCCAGGTTTACTGTGGGAACAGAGGGGTTCTGGTGCCAAGGGTCCTTGGCTAGTTCCTCTCAGTTCACCTGGGCAAAAAATCCCACCTAATGCAAATAAATATTTTTGAGCACCTTTTCAGAAATCATAGAATCATAGTCAGGGTTGGAAGGGACCTTAAAGATCATCCAGTTCCAACCCCCCTGCCATGGGCAGGGACACCTCCCACTAG
>WTSP01011060.1:0-21202 GCA_025331215.1 Actenoides lindsayi
AGGCTGAGGGAGCTGGGTCTCTTTAGCTTGGAGGAGACTGAGGGGTGACCTCATTAATGTTTATAAATACGTAAAGGAGGAGTGTCAGGAGGATGGAGCCAGGCTCTTCTCTGTTATGTCTAATGATAGGACAAGGGGCAAGGGGTGTAAGCTGGAGCATAAGAGATTCCGCAGAAACATAAGGAAAAACTTTTTCTCTGCGAAGGTGACAGAGCACTGGAACAGGCTGCCCAGGGGGGTTGTGAAGTCTCCTTCTCTGGAGACATTTAAAACTCTCCTGGTCACTTTCCTATGTGAAGCTGCTCTAGGTGGTCCCACTCTGGCAGAGAGGTTGGACTAGATGATCTTTCAAGATCCCTTCCAACCCTTAAAATTCTGTGATTCTGTGTGAATTTATTCATCTATATACCAAAAATCACAAAAATGCATCCATTGATACAAAAAAAAAGACTTGAGAACAGGATATACCACTAGTTTTCACAGAAACTTCTGCAATCCATTCTTGAATCTTTGCTACTTGCAGTAACAATTGGGAAAACGGAAGTGACACAATTCATGTTGTTGCTCACTCATATTCATATTACAATACATGTTTTGATTTCCTCAGATTGGTCAACATTTTGTAATGAGAAATACATGTGCTATGACACAGAGTAGTGGGGAAGTTGCTTACTTTGGCAAAAAAAAAAAAGGGTTTAAAACCATCTCAGGAGGTAATTTCATATCCATTTATATCAAAATATACACCATGATTAGAAAAACATAAAAAAATATATTTTAGCTTACTAACTAGAAAAACAAGAAAAAACGATCCATAATATAAATACATCATATTGCAGATGTGCTACATTACAGTAACTTCCCAAATGATTTGGGATATAATAAAAGACATTTAAAAAGCATAAATACAGTTTCTTCAGGATGATGATCCTAAAAGATGACATAAAAACCGCATTCAAATTGAACAAAAAAGTAATATTCAATGCCACACCCACCTGCATGGCTATAAAACAGTGATATCCCCTGGGACTGTTGATCATAAGGCTTTGTTCTAGAAACATTAGTCGTAGTAGCTGTAGTACAAGTAAGTATGGAATTTTTGGTTTAATTTTTGCTGATAAAGGTCAATCAAAAAACACTGAAACCCAACAGTCTATAGTTTTTGTCTGGGTACCATAACGTAGTAATAAAAAATTCCAGATCTTAGCTTTCTAACCATTCCAGACCTGAAATTACTTTGATTTACTTACTATTAAATGCTATTAAATATATTTTAATATTGTCTGGAAATTAAGAGGAATTATAATTATGTTCTCTGGTTCTTTTGAGGCAATCTAAAACATTTAGTTCTGATAGTAGATGTGAACCACAGGACATTTGAAATGGTTTCATCTTGTTTATGCTATTGGGATATAAGATCTGCTCATATCAAAAAAGGGTAACAGATTGTACTCTTTTTCTATTTTCTTCATAATTTTATGTTGGCACATCCATGAAGCATGACACAATAATTAATTAGCTTCCAGGATAAAAGCACAAGCATTCTACACTGAATGTGCATGCAAAAAAAAATGTAGTTATAATATAGGCAATAGAATTCTAACAAAATGTGTGGCATTAAATAATGAAAGAAACTTCAAAATTGTGTCAAAAATGTATTTGAAATTATTACTTGCCAGCAGAAAAAAATAGGAGTTTCATTACTAAAGTTGTTATATTATTGTGCTGCTATGTACATTGACACAGTATAATTTTACCATTAACAATACTGAGCCAAAACTTAATTTTATAACATCATTTCTCATTGGCAAGAGTCTCCAAATTCTATTGCAGTACAAATACTAGCATGTGACATCCATTCAGTGAATACTCTATCATTAGTGTTTCTTTTTATCTTTTCTGTGTGCAAAACTTCATGGATGTTTATAAAACTATACTGACAAGGCATGATGGAAACAAGAAAATGTCAAACATTTGTTTCTGATGTGACACCCAGCTTCATGACAGAAACAATTTTCTTCAGAGCTGCTGAAACAATGTATTACAGTCAAATAATGTCTTTGGTAAACACTTAATAGCAACTGCAGCATTTCTTTGTGATACACTTCTGGTTCACTTGTGGAAGCACTGCTGTACTTATCATTTCAGGACTTGTCTAGTGGTACTGTATAAGATAAAATGGCCAGTTCCACAGGCCTCAAAAAGAGAAAATAAGAATGTCTGTAATACAAAATAATGGAATAAGCAGCCCTCAATGGATTCCCTTCTTTGGTTGTTTAGGTTTTTCTAAAGCAAGAAGTAATAACTCCTCTCCCAAATATTTGGTACTCTCTTAAAAAACTTTAGTTGGGCAAATTGTGAATATCTTTAGCATTTCTCTGAGCTTCTGTCTCTGAACTCCAGAAATCTTCTTGGTGTCAGTTATATTGGGAGTAAATATGTTCTATAGGGTTACTACAAACTGCCTTCCATCTATTTTACATATAAAAATTATAAACTTCAATGCCTTATTTACTGTTCCTACAATTCAGATTTTCATTGAGATCATTTGAGCAGGATTAGATCCATAGTTTCAGATCTTAGTTACACCTTTCCACCAAACACTTCTGCATCAGATTCTGGATTCAGAGCAATGGTTACTAGTATATAAATAACAGGCCATGAAAATACTTGAAGGTACAACTGTAAGAGCTCTTCCTAACTTATCAGTGGAAAAAAAAATAAAAAGGACATCATTCCATCATTCTTCACATTCTCACAGTAGTTTGTGACAGTGGGGTGAGTCTGTTCATGTGAGTAGTATAGTTCCTGATTTGCATTCATGCAAAGGAAAAGAGGACAGGCTGTCTAGAACATAGAATCATAGAATGGTTTGAGTTGAAATGGACCTTAAATATCATCTAGTTCCAACCCCCCTGACATAGGCAGGGACACCCTGCACTATATCATCTTGCTCAAAGCCCCATCCAACCCGGCCTTGAACACTACCGGGGAGGAGACATCCACAGCCTCCCTGGGCAACCTGTGCCAATATTTCACCAGTCTCAGAGAGAAGAATTTCTCCCTTATCTAAATATAAACCTACCCCCTTTCAGTTTAAAGACATTAGTCCTCATCCTATCACTACACTCTCTGATAAAAAAGTACCTCCTCATCTTTCTTGTAGGCCCCCTTTAAGTAGAGGAAGGCCGCTATAAGGTCTCCCTGGAGCCTTCTCTTCTCCAGGCTGAACAACCCCAACTCTCTCAGCCTGTCTTCAGAGGAGAGGTGTTCCAGCCCTCTGATCATATTCATGGCCCTCCTCTGGACTCACTTTAACAGGTCCATGTCCTTCCTATGTTAGGAGCCCTACAGCTGAACACAGTACTCCAGATGGGGTCCCGCAAGAGTGGAGGGGGAAAATCACTTCCCCCATCCTGTTGGTTGTGCTTATCTTGATCTACATGTTTGAAATTACTTTCTGTTCCATTATCCCATGAAACCAGGAAATACATGGGAAGGGGGGGAGGGATATGGATGGGACATTAATGGAAAACTTAGAGAGATCAAGAAATAACTTCCTTTAAATAGAAAGGAAGTTGAGTTGAGTTGGTTCTCTTTCCACTGGTTTCCTTACTACATAAATTTTACACAATTACGATTTAAAACAACCCAGATCCAAACAAATGACAGTACATTGGTATTGAAGTTAAAATTTCAATTGATATAAGCAAGGATGCAAGCTACAAGGAGCTTCCAGACACAAAATATAAAAAAAGATTCTTCATTCTAGCCGTAGTGTTAGTCTGAGATTTTCCCATGTTTATAATTCACAATTAGATGTCCTCCTTTGTAGCAAGGAAACAAGAAAGGTTAATGTATAGGTGTGTTTTAGCCTACTCTTACATATTAACTCCCCTGTAATTCCCTGGGCTTGTTTATGGCATGTCTGTATTTGTTATTTCCTCTCTCTCTTCCTGCTGCTGCTGAAGTTAACAGAACAGTGTCCACTAGTTAGTCTCAGTAGTGAACCAATCTTTGCCATATGTCTCTGTTTAAACTTTAAAGTGAAAAGAGAATCTCTGCCTGGTTCAATTAAGGACCTCAGTATTCTGTTCTCCAGTAGTCTTTATTTTTTTTAATCTATTTTGTTCCTGATAGATCAGTCATAGCCAAATTATACAGAAAAAAAACCACGGAAATATCCACTGAACAAAACTGAAAATTAACTTTGCTAGAAATATTCCTAGCTTTCTCTTTTCATGTGGCAATCATTCATCCTCTTCATTTAAACAGCTCTTCTGAACAGCTTTCCATAAAGCCTATCAGTATTAATCCATCACACAAAGGAAATGTTACACTTGTGGAAGCACGAAAGCAGGGGGTGAAGGGATCCATTGCGCTATGTGATAAATTCACTTTCCAGTCATACAATGCCATATGAGTGCAAACTGCGTTGTTTGTTTTGTGTCAGCTTTCTATATGGGCTCACAAAAAGAACAGTGAATGAAAGGCCCAGTGCCATACAGGGCACCTGTTCAGCTGATATAGCTCTATACCACACTCTAAAGAGGGCTGTGTGGCTTTTACGTGCTAAGGCAAAGCTGGAAAGTGTTTCCTTTGTGTTTATACATGCACTCTACAACCTATCCAGGCTGATAAAGTGGCAGGAGTAACCATAATATTATGATTTTCTGGTACAACATTCTTGATTTCAGAATTTTAAATGTTGTGTTTAAAGCAAAGGTCTCCATTCTACTGCCTTGCAACAATCACACCTGTTTCTATGCTCTTTGCAACTGAAGTTTTCATCACCACTTGAGAACATGGATACTATTTGACCTTCCCTGAACCATCTTATTTACTTACTTCTGACCTTCAATCCATGATGATTTTCCATTCTACTAATCTAGTTTTCATACAGGTGTTTCTCATTGCATTTCCATTTAAGAGTATCAGCAGTGCTTTACTAACAGTGACTTTGTTCAGCCAAACAGTTTGTGACAGCTCATGCACAGAATTTTTATCTCTTTACATAAAAACCCATCAGTGGTGCCTGCTCACAAGCACACCTGGAAAAGCATATGGTTTTCATCTTTAAGTATATCTAGGAAAGCCAAATGAAAGAAAAGGATAAGCTTGAATCCATGAGATAGCTATACACATTCAGACTACAAGAAGCTCTGTTTTGAACTTTCAAAAAGTATTTAGTTTTTGAGACGTTCTTAGTGATTATAGATAAGGAAAACAAAGCCTACTACTGACATTTTTTGAAATAAAGTCTGAAAATAAAGTTCAACATTAAACTTTCTGCCCACTATGTTAACAAGCATTTTAGAAAAATTGATTCTAGATGCTATTTGAAGTGGGTTTTTTAGAAAAGCTTTTGGAATAATATATTGTAGACAGCCACCAACACAAAAAACCATGAACATGCAGACTTCAAAGCTCATAGCTCAATGGTTTTTTCCACCATGTAATTTTAGAGTTTAACATAAATTGAGTTTTTCCACAGTACTAACAGTGGTGACTACTTCAATCTAAGAAAGTGGACTCATGGAGATTTCAAAGTAAACGTAATAGGCAGTTTCCAGATTACTTCCAAGTCTTGCCATGTTTTTGCATAACAATAAAAAGTGAGGACTCTTTCCCTTTGGAGATTCCTTTTTTAGAGGTTTTTATCCCTAACCAGAAGTTATTGTTATAATTTACAGAACGATAAGCCAGCTGTCACCCAGTAAATCCTGTAACATGAATGGATGGAGTAAAAAATTTTATTGCTTTAAAAAGTATATATATATCTCTGCCTTGTATTTATTTTTTTAAGTAATACCATATAGCATATCAAAGTCAGAAAGCACAAAAAGCACAAAAAAATTTGGCTCTTTAAGAAAAACAATAGATTTCTTCATACCAGTGCTGTGTTACACAGGTAAGACCAAACAAGATCATTAGAGAATCCATTTTGCATCACAACACATATCCATGAGGCACTTGCTAATGTGTTCTCTTCCCTTGGTTTAAAAAAACCACAATTGTATTTATTAACAGCTTTTCAGTTAGTATGGCTTGTGTGTATTACAATCAGTCAGTCAGCTGTCATAGGAAATTTTGGGAGCTGACGGTTTGGAATTTTAAAGTTTCAGCTCCTTTTGAATGTACTAATGAATGAGAGCCATCTATTTTCGGTTGAACTGAACCCAACAAAAAGCCCCTGTGAATGTGCAAAATTTTACTCTACTTTTTCAAGTTTAATATGCACAGTGAATATTCAATGCTTTTCAGCTAGATACTCAGTTAATTCTATGACTAAGAAAGATTTCATTAGGTAGGCTTCAGGCAACAGTGAACTACAAATTAATTCCTTCCTTATTTTCTGAAACTCACAGTTTATGATCCATATCCAATGATGAATGGCCTATAAACTCTCTTATGGTCTTTAATTGCATAAACTTTACATTACAGTCTTACATTAACTTGTGAACATATTTGCTACAAAGTGTAGAAAAAGCAGTAAAAATACAAGTTCCCCCAGATCTTACACAAGCAGAATGTGTAAGCCTTCAGTCTGACATGTTCAGTACTTACATTCTTTGTTCAAATTTGTACTTTTCTATAAATAGAGAAAATGAAGAAAAAAATTTTAAAGTCTAGAAATTATTGCTCAGTTGCCTAAGCTTATGCTGCCTCGTTAGCACTCTCTGTGTTCCATCTCGAAGTTCCTAACCCTGTCAAACTCTTTTATCTCATAGCTGTTGCTTATACTGGTGTATTAATAAATGGCTTCCTATACCCTAAGTGCTTTATGCATGCTTCTTGTGTACTTCTCCACTGGATTCTGCTGACATTTTGACTTGTTTCAGAAAGCACAAAGTAAATAAGCAATAAAAGTTGACATAATGTAGTTGATCAGTATTATAAAGAAAAGAGCCTCAGGTGTATTTTCTATATTTAGGCTCCACAAAGATAAAACATCTAGAATAAAAATTTTAAGCTAAAAATTATATGAAAACAAACAAACAAAAAGACTTCTCAACCTAGGTTATTATTAGGACTACAGGCTCTGTCTTGCAAGTGACTTGTTTTTTATCTCTAAATTACTGTCCATTAGCATGGCAAGTAGATGAATCAAGTGCTATGCATTGCAGACATTTCCTCCTATGAGGAATACTGATAGTCCTGCTTCAGTGCTCGAATCAACCACTAGGCACAGACGGTGCTGAAAACACAGACGAAAACACAGAGGAAAACTGAAAACATGTTTTTGAAGTGGCTACACTTGATACTGATGATTCTTTGTAACTGGCTATCAGACAAAGTGAAAACCTGTTGAGATAATTTTTTATTCTTGTGGCTTTAAATTTCTTAATTAAACAAAACTAAATTCCATTTCAGCCCTAGTCCCAAGTCACTGAAACATACTGATAACAAATACACTGTGTTACATTACAGGAACAAGTATGTGCAATTTCATTGAATTAACATGTAATTAATAATGTTAACATTACATGCAATTAATGTAATTAACATTATTTGTTAAAATAGTTAGGTTCCTCTTATATATATTGTAATTTTTTCCTAATTCTAGAAGGCCTAGTTCACTACAACACTTAAAGTTCTGCCTAAAATTAATTTAGAAGTACTCATTAGTTTTGTAGCTTAATCAAGAAATCTCTATTTTCAGACCTTTCTTCTCCACCAAATCTATTTTTTTTTAATGCCATAGAAGTAGAGCATGAATATATTATACCATATTTTTTCATTTATTAAATAAATTGTAGGATCATCTACTCAACATTTTTGTCTATTCTGACTATTATATCTTTAATTCCACGTGCCTGACCAAATTATAGAGTCCACATCAAACAGAGTCTACACTTAACTAATGCCAAGTTTTGCAAAAGAAGATGTCATGTAAGCTTTTACAAACCCCCCAAATACCCTTAATTTTGGTCATATATACTTTCAGCATGCTATGCTTTTATGGGTATCAAGCCAGCAAAATAAATAATCTCCATGTCACAAATATCGCTTTAGTATTAACCATCATAATATTATTAAGTATGACAACAAAAACATGCTTGTTTGGAGTATTATTTGAAGTAAACATGCCTCAGTATTGCATAGAAGACTAGCATACTTAAAATTTAACTCTCAGTGTTGCACTGGAAAACTTGTTGTGGTTAGCTACAATATAATTTCAATCCTATCAGCATGTTGACCAATTTTTCTTTGCAGCTCTGACTTAATCTACACATAGGCGATCATACAATCTGTTATCAGGACTTATTATTGATTCTCTTATTAAATTTCTGTCAATAAAAGTGTTTTTATTGTATATATGAATGCATACATTTTAACCATTGTTGGTTTCTGTTTTCAATAGTTAGTAAAACAGATGGAGGTGACTTGCTTGCTAAACGTTTTACTTAATCATTTTCTGTAATTAAGTGTTCTCTGATGATTCAGGAAATGAAGACATGTAATAAACTTAAGGAAATTGAACAGTCAATAACTGGAATAGATGACAGTAGTTAACTACCGTATCGGGAGTTAAAAATTCCCATACTCTAATAGTATACCTTTCCAGCCTCTGTCTCTTCTAATATAGTGAGCATCTACAATGTGTTGAGGATGAATAGGTCCATATAAGCAACTGTATTTTGGGTCTCTCTAGTCCATAGAAGGCTAAAACAGATTTGGGATGCAGATATAACTATAGAATTTCTTTTCTGCTACAATCAGACCCTTCCTTGCTTATGCTACTCATAAACATATGCCATGATGAACTTCACTAGGAACATTCCCATCCTAAATTACTGTCACCATTCCCATCCCTCTCTGAGAAAAGTGGAAGAAGGGCTACTGAAGCCTCATCCTGCAAGATTTTCTGTAGACCATGTATATTATAGAAGTAAGTGGAAGAAGATGAAAGAAAAACACCAGTGGAACACAAGGCAAGTACTCCGGGTCTCCCAAGCATTTCCATGAAACGTCATCAACCAAACAAATATAAATAGTTGGAAAGAACATGCTTTAGTCAAGGAGCTATTTAGGAATAAAGCATCACACAAGCTCTTATACATGTTATTCCAGACTTCAGCCCGGGACCAATCCCATTTTGTCATGATTTCTACTCTGGCAAATGACAATAGAAATCTGAATAGGCACTTGTGTTTACATGTTCTGTATGCTAATGACATCTCAGTGTTTTGTGCAGTTGCTTGACATTAAAACAAACAATTTCATTCATAATATAAAGTATTCGCAGTAGGATCAATCCTAAGCTTTCCATAGACTATTCTTACTTGGCAGTATTAATCAAGGCTTATAAAAGCCATCTCATTTTAATTTTTCTAAATTTTAAAATTCCAGTATTCTCTAGACAATACTGGCTTCACCAGTTCTTTCATTCCTTTCTGCTCTGATATCTCCCTATCAAAGAAGAGAAAAAGAAAACAAATTAAACTATAACTGTTAACAATGTCAAAAATTGCCATTTATGCAAGTTATATTTACTATACAAAGCTGAAAGAAATGTGAATTAACTAAAGAAATTCATTTCTGGTAATAAACAGAACAGGAGTATGAACTTAACTGTTATCTTTTCCGAGGCTAAATTCTTTTGAATAAGTAATCCTTCGTATAAGCAAATAATGTATTTAATGATTATATATGACTAAAAGACACAGCTACACTGCTTCAGGAATTTCAGAGTTCCTGAATTATACAGGAACCTTCCTAGAGCTCAGGAGGTTCCCTATACCTTCCTGAATATCATTCAGTTCTGCCAGTTTACACGCTCACAGGAGGCACAGCATGAACTCAATACCCACCTGTAAAATTGTCAGAGGAATATCTTCCACTGGGAAGATTTTATCCATTAAATAATATTCATCCTTAAGATCAAGACAGCATGTATCCACATCTCTTAAAATAATAACAATATGGATGGTTTGTTTTGTAGGACAATTTCTTATGGAAACATGGAAATGTGAGAAATGTGGAAATGTAAGAAATTTCAGTGTTTTAAAACCTTCTTTGACCTAATTGTACACTGAAAACAGCTTGAAACACTGTAATTTCTTACAATTCCACATTTCAAATAGGTAGAATAACCAAGTGTCAGAACTCCACCCCAATACTCTCTTTCTCTCTTTATCCATCAAAGTACATTCAGAGAATACATTCTGTGTATAGACTGCTTCTGAAGAAAGGCTATTACTCTGCGGCAAGTTTCTGCATGAGCGTTCGGTCTGGCCTTACATACAATAAATTCCTTTCAATAGTTATAAATTTTTGTTACAAATATATTTCTGACAACCTTTTTATAACATTTTTCTTCAGCAGTGCAGTGTAACTGCTAGTACAAATGTATAGGCAATGATCTCTTTAGCTTCTATGGTTAGACATGAAAGGATCTGGGAGTAATTTGGGTTCATTTTGGATATCCTGTTAAGAGATTAGAAATGCACAAACTCCCCAGCTGTGTTGCTGCTTTTATGGGCTCTTCATAAAAGGTCTCAAAACCAGCAGAATGGTATATTTGTTATTTCTGGCTCCGTTAAACACAATAGTAATTAACATCAGCTATTTAACTCTTACAAAGCGTGCAAACCACAATATGCTTATGATGTACAGCACTTTAAACATATGTTTATGGTTATTCAATGCCACCTAATCACCTGCATGAGAGCACTGGCACAGAATGCCAAATTATACAACCATGCTTCCAAACGGCCCCTAAGTAGTTTAAAGTTGTCTGCTCTTCTAGCAAATATTGTGATTTGAAAACTCTTCAAGTATTACACCATATAAAGAATCATTTTCAAGAAAAAGAGATGGATGCTGGGTGAACAACCTGTGTCTACTCAGGTTGTAAGTACAAAATGAAGTTATTTTACGATGGATAAAAAACGTACCCAAAAATGAGTGCCCAATGGGCACATTCACTTGGCAATTTTATTTCTACATAAAAAGCTGCAATTAATTACAAAACAGTTTTTATGCAGTTTTTGCTTTCTTTAAATGTGGAGTGAATTCTCCACATAAACTAATGAACTGAAGTGAAGCCAAATAGAGACCAGCTGGCTGAATTGCTAAGTAATTTTATCCACATGATTGACTTTATGATCCTTTCACTACAGTAACTAGTCTTTATTCTCACAATCAGCATCAACCATAATTCCAAGAGGGAAAGATGATTAAAAATCTAGAGAATAGAGAGGAGAGGTTTGTTTGATGTGGTACAGTGCATTCTTGCACACACTTTTTCTGTATAATAGGTGCTGAATTACAGGTCTTTATAGCCTCCAAAGTAGCACAGTGAATAGCTGCCTCAAAGACATAATAAGCAACCAATGCCTAAATAATCATTACAGATACTCCATTAACAGCATCTAACTGTGTGGCTTTTAACCATACAAATTGTTTTTTGACAGCTTGTAACCTTTCCAAACAGTTTCCTTTGGGCATTACACCACACTCAGATCTAATTTTAACTTTTGCTTTGTCTATAATTTATTACTTTCTTTGGAGACACATAATATATTTCAGTGGAATGGATAAATTCAAATAAAAGATTAAAAAAAATCAATTGCTGTTTTAATCTACAAAATCCTTGCTCTCTGGGAGATAACTGAAATCTGATGAAACATAACAGGGGAAAAAGGCTAAATGGTCTAGAATTCCTGAGGGTATTTTTTTTTTACAACAAGCAATATTTTTTTCCTCAAATCATTTAAAATAGGGCATAACCAACTGAAAAAAAAAGAATAAAAGTAAAAACATATATAAATTAAATATAAATCCTTTAAGGCTGTTCCTAAGAGCCACAGACTTTGCATAGCATAATAAATAACATGTTATAAAAGAGTTTAATGATGCATTGCAATGGGATAAAGAGCTAAGAAAGATGTACAGTAGTATCTTTTTTCCAAAGAGAGCCCATAATTATGAATCAGTAAAGATATATGACTTATGAAGAGCTAGAGGACAAGCATGTTTTTCAGAAACTGGCGGAAATGTATGAAATTAATGTGGAGGCTGATGTAACAGTATTAGTTGATCCGTATTGGCTGTCATGGCCATTATCTCACTTCTGGAGAAACCATTTCCAGGAATAACGTCCAGTAAATCAACATGTAGTAGTAATCATCACAGAAATACCATAATTCTGGCAGTCAAAATTTCTCATTTTTTCAAGACACTCAGCGTTTTCAGATTCAAGTACTTTCCCAAAGTTTCCAGATCAATGTATCAGGTAAACACATGTGTCCAATAGACAGAAAAAATATTTGAAACAAAATAAGCATTCACTGCTTACAAAGGGTCCTGTTCTTCACAAATGTTATTCGGTGGCTAGACACATCAAAATTAACCATCATTGTTGGAAGAAGTACAAAAATCTTCTACTTAGAACCAGCTGAACAAGTTCTTTCCTATCTCCTGAATATTAAAAAGGGTCACTAAATTTAGCACAGTTTTCATACATGACAGGGAAGGCAGAGTAAATCTTTAAATAAAATGTGGAAATATCCCTCTCAGTATGAATCTAATTCATCATGCTAAAGTCAGTGAAGGTACATCAGCATAAAATTAGAATAAGGCAGTTATGAATCAAGCAGATTGGTGTCTAACTTGCATCTTACAACTGAGTTATGCCACAGCTTGTGTATCTGAGTAACTGAAGAAATAATGGCATATTTCTTGGTTACATATAAGATAATCAATAAGTAGACTTTCAGAATAAATGTTGATAGGGAAAAGCAATGCCAATAGAAGAAATTGTTAGAAACGGCTAATGAAAATATGAGATACAAAGACCTAGAAAAATTCCAAGTATGAGAATAACTCATGTATTTTATTATTTCCTGAGCAGTATTCAGTGTTTTACTAATGCTCCAGTCTCTTTTTGTTGTTTGGGCTTTTTTGTGTGTTGTGTTTGTTGGGTTTTTTTAATTTGTTATTGTGAGCGTTACTTGCAAATTAAGGTATTGAAAATAGAAAAATCATATTCAGACTATTCTGACACTTTCTTAAAGCCTTCAACCTTTATTTTTGTTTAATTAATAGATATTTAGTATCTCAACATGTGCAGTGCACAGCTACTGCAAGTAACACGGGCCAACCAGTAAACTGAGTTCTGTGTAATTTCATCAGTCAGTGTCAATCTGATGAAAACAACAAAACCATCCCTGTCTTAGGCATCTTAAACTTTGAGGGAGTGGGGGGTGGGGGGACAGGGACAGGAATCACTAAAGTTTGACCTATTTCATTACATAAAACAGTTCTAATGACGGTGGCCCTGTTCTAATTGACTTGTGCACCAATATGGAGTACTAGATTATATAACATTCATCATTATTACCAACAGTAGTTAAGGGCATTGCACATCTGTCAGTGTAACACGATTATTCTCTCTCGAATATTTCTTCTTCTAGTCCTTTCCCAATCTTTCAGCCTTGGCATGGAAGCACAACTAGCTGTGCAGTGATGTAATCTGGCTGAGATGCGACAAAGTTGAGAAGAAATGCCAATTTAACGAATATTAATAGAAAGCAGTGTTCCAAGATGCTACAATATGAAAGCATTGCATATGTTTTACATCAAGTAATCACAGGGTGGAATGACCAATTGAGGAAATGAATTGAAAAGAAAAAAAAAAGGGGAGGGGGAACTGGGAAATTCTAAGAGTGCCCTTAATTTACTACTTCTGTCTTCATCTGGTTCAGGTATAATTGGCTGGTTTTCTTCAGTGAAGAAGGGCCAATCTGTTGAAAGCTAATGCAGTCAGATGTTATGAGGACAGTAAAAACTATGTTATCCATATATTCTGGCAACAATAATAACAATAAAAAATCTTGGGTTTCCCAATTAAGCTGTAAGTGTATCACTTCAGATTGTACCAAATCATTTAAGACCAGTATTTTCTATTCCTACAACCTCCTTTGGGAGGTGAGGCCATTATATAGTGGCCAAGCACAGTTAAATACATGTATGTAGACATACACATATGTAAATAAGGCTATGTAAAGGTGTAAGAGACTGATGACAGGATAACAGGAAATTTCAGATTGGAAGGAGCACCACTCCAACATTGTGCTCAAAGCAAGGACCAGCTATAAGATCAGACTATATTACTCAGGGCTTTAGCCAGTCAG
Organism: Actenoides lindsayi; assembly: GCA_025331215.1. Taxonomy (NCBI): domain Eukaryota; kingdom Metazoa; phylum Chordata; class Aves; order Coraciiformes; family Alcedinidae; genus Actenoides; species Actenoides lindsayi. The sequence continues at coordinate 14,142 of WTSP01011060.1, forward strand.
GTCTTGAAATTTCTCAAGGTAGGAGGCAACATAACCGCCCTGGACAACCTGCTATACTGCTTGTCTGTCTTTGTGGTGAAAAAGTTTCTCTTTACATCCAACCTGAACCTTTCTTTTTTCAATTTATGCCTGTTGTCTCTCATTCTTCCACCAAAATGACATTAAAGAGACCAGTTCATTGTCTTGATAACCTTCCCATAGATACTGTCAGGCTGCTGTTAGGTCCCCTGAAGGCATCTCTTCTCCCAGATGAAGAAGTCCAGTTCCCTGAGCCTCTTCTCACAGGAGAGGTGCTCCAGCCCCCCAGCCATCTAGCTGACTCTGATCTATTTTCTCCAATTTACCAATATCTTTCCTATACTGGGAGTGTGCAGTGTCCAGAACTGAAGACAGGATCTAGATAAGGTCCAATAGTGCTCTGATTAGAGATGCATAATTAATCACCTCCCTGAATCTTCTGGTGTTGCTCTTTTGAATACAGGCTTGGGTGCTGTTGGCTATTTCTGCTCCCAGAGTATGCTATTACTTCATGTGCAGCTCACAGTTCATCCCCTGTCAGGGACACCAAGCCCTCTTCCATAGAGCTGCTCCCCAGTCAGTCAGTCTGACACTCCATTGCTGCAAGACTTTTTGTTGTTGTTGCCACCAGCCCGATTCTTCATTCTGCTTAGGTCCTTCTTGATGGAAGGCTTTCCACTGACTTTAATAACCAGTCCCACAAATCAGGACCACCTGCAGACTTGATGTGTACTCCATCTCCCACAGAGAGTATGCTCCAACTCCCACAGGTCAATGACAAATGAAGAGGATGGGTCCCAGTGTAAACCCCTGAAGTAATCCCCTTGTCACAGGCACGCAGGAAGACTAGAACCAACAAACCACCACTCCTGTACCAAATCATCCAACCATTATTACAACTATTTAGTTGTTCACTCATCCAGATCATAACATCCTAAGTGGGTATAAGAATATTGTGAGAGACAGCATTAAAAGCCTTGCTAAATTCAATGTTAATGACATTAACTTCTTTACCCTCCTCCAGAAATTCAGTCGTTTGATCATAAAGCCAGTCAGATTCATTAGACGTGATTTAACCTTTGTACAGGCATGCTGGTAGTCACCTCCTCCTTCACGTGTTCAGAAGCATTCTTCAGGAGACACCGTGATTTTCTCATGGATCAACATAACGCTGACTGGTCTGTAGCTCCTCAAGCTGGCCTTTTGGCTTTCTTTGAAGATGGTTGCAACATTTGCCTTTTTCCAGTGGTCAGGAACCTCTTTGCTTGACAGGGACTCCCGTAGATTTCCACAAGTTTTCAAAGATGATACAGAATGGCCTTGCAAGTACATCAGACAGTCCTCTCAGCACCCTTAAATGCAGACTCTCAAGTCTCATGGACTTGTAAGGGTCATGTTCTCTTAAGTAATTCCTTAGTTGATTGTCATACACCATTAGCAATTCATCTCCTCTTCACCCCTTTTACTAAACATAGATGTCTGGGAGACCTCGGTCATGAAGAAGGAAATAAAGAAGACTTCTCTATGTTTGTTGCCACTGGATAACCTGCCCCATTCAGTAACAGTGCTACATTTTCCTTGTACAGCCTTTTACTACTGAAGTAGCAGTTAGTAGTTAGTTCTTATCCATTGACAACAATAATCAAGACCTCAGCAGTGCAAAAATATCCCTTCTTCTTTCAAATATGCACTGGTTTGACAAACACTAAAAAAAACCAAAACAACCCCAGTAATCTTACTCGTATTGAGTAGCTCTGGTAAAGTATTGCCCAATGTTAAACTTCTACTCTTGAGGCAGTGTATTGTACAGACACTAATAGGCAGGAGCTGGCATGATACAGATTCACCTCTGTATATAAACTGAAATACTTTGACAGCAGTGCTGGATCTCAGAATCATTGAAATATGGCTTAAGGAGAGCTGAAAACAGCTAGAACACTGCTTGACACAATTATCTACAAACCATTAAGATTTTGTTTAATTTATTTTAAAAAAATTTACTGAGGAGGGTGCCTCCCCAGTCTGCTGCAATGTTTAGCCATCTTTACTATACATGTTTTCTTATGTTTAATTAAATAACATCTTAGTCAGTAACCCATAGCATGCGAAAAAGAGAAGAAAAATGATAGGGCCTTCCGTTTTATCTACATAACTCCATTGTTCAATCCCAGGTAAAACTTAACTTTGGGTAAGACAAACTAGACTGCAGGATGACCACAGCTGCAGTATAGGGATAAAATCAGTCACTTCCTAAATATTACAAAGAGAAGTTACTGTTACAAATGCAGAACAACTACTGAGCTCATTTTAGCTCTGATCAAAACTCAGTCTGGATGCCAGTGCAGTGAGGAATGGCATGATTTCTCCACTGCTTCTGTGCAATATATGATTTTTCTGTTGGCACACTATGTACTAATTAAAATGGCTGTAATACACTTGGAAACTAAATTATGTTAAAAATTAATTAAGAGACAAACTTTATACATTTTATCATGTATTTGTATACATGTACAAATAAATATAGCAGACTGGCGTCTCAAATGATGGAAAACACCAGTCTTCTACTGAAGTCTGAAAGCCTACATCAATAAAATATCTGGCCCCAATTTTTACATATAATATTTACATATTTGTATGTATTTATTTTATAGTCACCACAATTTCAGGAGATTTACTGACAGCAGAAAGACAGCTAACTATGTCAACACATTCAGACTTCAGTTCTTAAGAGTTGAATACCTACATCTACAATAACGATCTAAATAATGTTTCAAAATTGCAGATTTCAGGAGAAATACCATGTTCTTGAGAAGTGAAAATCAGGACCTATGAGTATAATATACCAACATTATACTATTAAAAACTATATATTTAAGGGTTCTCCTAGAATAATATCTGTATAATTTCTTTTGTAATTTATTTCTGTCAACTTATTTTCTGGTTTGATACCTTTTCCAATGGATTGTAATGTGCTTAAGTTGAAATAATTTTTAAAAACAGATCCAAATTCATTTCACTGCTGGCAGTTTTATCCTCATTTTCCACACAAAAGAGAAAGAACTAAACATAGGACAAAAATAGTCACATACAGATTACCTTGACTTTTCTCTACATACTGTTTTTATTAAAAAAAATAAAATTAGATGACTCTTAGGTCACCTAGAGGATAGTAAATTAAACAGTGAATAAACAAAGTTTTCCACAATAAAGAAATGATGGAACACAGATTTTTTCAGCATAACAAGGTAAGTGATCTGTCTTCAGTACTTCATGACTATAGTCTAAATTAAGAACAGCAGAGAACAAGTTAGAATCATACATGGTTAGGAAAAAAGGTTTTGTTTATAAACCATAGAAAGAGGTATGCTATCAGTTGGAAAGTTACAATATTCTGTGATCAGTTTAAACAAAGTTTCCAAACTTCCAAAGCTTTTCCTTTCTCCGCATGTCAGCAACATGTGTCTTTTAAAATCAGTTTATTGTCACTTTAACCTATAAGAAATTCCCCTCCACATACACACAGTAAGTAGAACAAAATATCAGGGGGCTTTACAACTGAAATAGTATGAGAAGCAATACTGCAGTTGTACACTAGACCAGAAGATGTGCAATCCAAATTTTGATTGCATTTTGAGTTAATCTTCAGTGTCTTTGAAAACAGATCAAAACAAATATATTTATCAGGTTAAAAAAATCCACAACAACAGAAACAAACAAACATACAAACAAAAAAAACAGTTAAAAAAATCAGCCCAAAAAACCTGGAACATTTTTAGTAATCTGGGTTTGCTCCAACTCCTGTTGAAGGCTATCAGAGTATGGCCATGCATTTCACCTTTTTTGCTAAACATTTGTACAGAATTACAATTACTAAGTAGTGATTTTTAATTAATTACAACACTCTACTTCCTACAGACATCCCATATTGTAAATTTGGTTAGTAAAATCAGCTCTCCCCTACATTAATTCCTAACTTCTCTGAGTCAAAAGTATTGTCTCTTTCTTACTATTTCTAAATAATAACAAATAAAATATTAATCCTGGAGTTTATTAGGACCTGACTGACCTTAAGTCATTATTGACAAGAATAAAAAAAAGAGAGAAGAGCAGAAAAAATTGTGGGAAGCAGGTACATTTAATAGTCTACAGGCAATAGGTGGATTTCAGCACATTTATCTTCATTTGACTTCAACATTTAAACTATCTGACTTCTAAAAGCAGTTCTGAGAGGAACTGTCAACTTAAGACAGCCCAATTGCACTGTACATTTTATTGTTTTCCAAAATAATAGTGTTTCCAAAACAAGGAGAGGAATACTAAGAATTATAACACACAGTTAAACTGCACCATAGAGAAACATCTTCCAGTTTTATGTCATTTGTCAGCAACTTGCTTTGCTATTATACAGAGGTAAATTCCTGTGGGTCCTAGCACCTTTAAGAATTCATGAAACCACACCTTTTTTGTTTTAAACTCACTACTTCATAAAATCTCTTATAGACTTTCCTCCCTTTAAATATCAACTGGCAGTGGCACAATTTCAGACTTCCAATAATCTCTAAAAAAAAACTTTGCAGTTAAAGTAATTTACACATTAACTAGCAACCATCAATACATATCTGTAAAAAATAACTGAGGCTGCTCCGTTATTTTGCATTTAATCTGAACACTCAGAAAAGAGATACAGAATACAATGGATTAAAGTTACACTGAAAAAAGAACTCCACATATATCTGAAGATACTGCACTAAACAAAACTAAAAGCAGCATTCACTCTATGCATATATTCAAATGTTTATAAGAGGAGCAATAGTGGAAACCTGATAAAATAGAAAAGTTAAGGCAGGACCTACATAAGATTCAACCACAGTAACAGCTGGTTTTGGTATACTATAAAAGAACCGGAAATTTTGTCTAAAACAGTTATTGCAAAAGATAATTATATTTAGGGGAAAAATAAAATCAACCAAACAAATCAAAACTGCCTCTCCAATCACTTATTGAGTTGCTTAACTGCCAAAATCAATTAAAATAACAGAATAATTTATGATGACAAGTACATTACAAAATCCAAAGACACAGCAATTCTAGCTTATATGTTTCCCAAATACTTCTAAACTTAGAGCTCTCACACAAATAAATGATGTTTAGTTGATGACAGTTATGCTGATATCAGCAACCTAATCCTAGAATTGGGAGCAAAATGGAAATCATTGGTCACATGCAAAGTAAATAAGACACTAGGAGTATCATGATGCAAAAGGGTGAACATGGGAACAGGCTTCCTGAGGAGATGGTTGATGCCCCATTGGACAATGCCCTTAATGATTTTTGCTTTAACTTTCTGTAAGCCCTGAAGTGCTCAGGCATTTGGACCTGTTGTATGTCCCTTCCAACTGAAAGCCTGTTCTATAGAAGTAGCACCTTTACAGAGCCAAGTTCTGATAACTGAATTAACTCCTTGTGTACTGTGTCAATTTGATGCAGCAACTCTTCACATAGCTAGCAATTATTTTTTATTTAAGGACATAGATGCACTTTTGGTAAGGACAGTCAGAACATTGCTGGCACTCAACAGGATCTGTATATGCTGACTAGCTGAGGATCCTGAATCACAGCTTCTACTGACCGGCAGCAGTGGTGTACTCTGAGACCTGGAAGATACCACCTTAACAACAAGTATAATCTCAGTACTACTAAGATCCTACAACTTCAGCCATGTGGAGGCAGATGTTTTTGGCTGCCAGATCCTACTAAGTCTAATGGAAGCTGGAGCCCAGCTAGCACTGAGATGAGAACCATACTTGACTTCTGCAGCTTCAAGTTCAGCATTCAAACATACAGTTGATGTACTTTAAGATGAAGATATTTATTAGAGGTTATTCTATTTTCCCTGCATTGTCAAATTCAGATGCACCTTTTGTTGGTTTCCAAACTAAACATCTCTACCATCTGCAAAATAAACACTCTTAATATGACTGTGAAAATAAGTGTGTGAATATGCCTAACAGCTATTTTTCAAGGAGCACTGTAAACAGATGCAAAATTATTTAAAGGACAGTGTTGTCTCCAGTGTACATGCGCTGCTTTGTTACTGTGAACAGTACCATTTGACTTCATTGCAAATAAGAACTGTGTTATTATCTAGCAAAGTGGCTACCTAGGTGTACAAAATCTAACAACTCAGGGTAGAAAAGTAGAACATTCAGTGCCTAAATTAGCTGAAGTTAATATCCAACCTACAGTCTTAAATTGAGAAAGTACACAAAAATACTAGAAAACTAAGAAAATAAATACCAATTCCCTTCTTTTATCTCTTCAAGGTCTTATGTTGTACTACCTGAATACACAACCTGCCTGCAATTATATATATCAAATGCTACTTGAATGCAGTAAGCATCGCATTCCCATAATGATTGATGACAGATGTCCAAGCGGGTTCTTGTTACTGGGGTCCAGAGTAGGGTGGGATCAGCAAAGCAGCTGCCAAAGGCCATAGGCAAAACTGAAGGAAAGAACAATGCAAATTCACAATTAGGGAGTGACTGGGATGTGGGAAGAGAATGATTTGGGCCTCTGCAGATCATCGCAAACCTGTTTTTGCTTAGCAGAGAAAAAAAAACTATGCACTTTCAAGTTCCTGAGCAATTTTTTGTCCCGTAACTATTCTTTAGAACCCCTAGGCCACTGTATCAGTTGCCATATATCTCTCACATTAGACAGCATGGACCTTTTCCATAAGCTGCAAGAAACACATCTGGTGTAGGCTTTTCTCATAAGCTGCTGTGAGACTCCGTACACAGTGACTATCAATATATATTCCTTCCACTGGCTGCTATGCTCTTTGTGGACTCTAATGAATCTCTCTTAGCAACTACAGCACCCTTTCACAATATGTAATTAAATTAACATTTCTAGCCAGCATAAGCCTTGTGACAAAGAAAAAGTCTCAGTTAGCCCTTCCCCATTTTTTCCTCACTCTCTGCTCTTATCCCTCCATCTGTGATGCTGTAAGAGAAACTGATCTGACTGAAAACAAACCC
>WTSP01011062.1:0-41760 GCA_025331215.1 Actenoides lindsayi
GGACAGTGAGGCGCCGAAGCAAGTCCAGGGAAGGGCAATGAAGCTGGAGGAGGGTCTAGAGCACAAGCCTTCTAAAGAGCAGCAGAGGGACCTGGGTTTGTTCAGCCTGAAGAAAAGAAGGCTCAGGGGAGACCTTGCTCTCAGCTCCCTGAAAGGAGTTTGAAGCCAGGTGGGGGTTGGTCTCCTCTCCTAAGGAACAAGTGATAGTACAAGAGGAAATGGCCTCAAGTGCCAGGGGAAGTTTAGGTTGAACATTAGGAAAGATGTCTTCCCCTGGAGGGTTGTCAAGGCCTGGCCCAGGCTGCCCAAGGCAGTGGTGGAGTCCCATCCCTGGAGGGGTTTCAAAGCTGTGTAGATGTGGTGCAGAGGGACATGGTTTAGTAGTGACTTGGCAGTGCTGGATTAATGGTTGGACTCAATGATCTTAAAGGTCTTTTGCAACCAGAACAATTCTGTGATTCGGTAAGACTTTCTGGTGTTAATTGTAGTACACAATCTTAGGACTTAGGGTTTTTTTCCACCTATCTATAACACAAAATTACTTGTGAGTAATGCTACTGCAGTATTAGGACCATGCAGTCATTTCTGCTTGAAATGTCACATAATCTTATGGGTAGGTAAAGCACACCCTGGGAAGCTGTGCTCCTGCAGGGTGAGAGCTGCGTTGAGAAAATACCGTTACGTGCCAGAAAATAATAAATAGTGATAATTTTGTGCTGGGGGAGAGAGAGAAAACTGAGGAATCATAAAAGGTGCCCTTAAATGCTTCCTGCTGAGCAGTAAATTAGTTCTGGCAAGTGACTGTGGTTTTGTGGTTAAAGACGTTGTTGTGGCAGGTGTCTTTGGGTGGTGCTTTTAGTTAATATTTAAAGTTATTTCTTCAGATGCAGAGCTGAAGCTGGAGAAACTGTCTTTGGTAGGATTAGGTTTGCATCGTTTTTTGTTGAGCAGTGGTTTCTTTGGATGGGGTGGTTGAGGGAGCAAAGAAATTTTAAGAGCTGCAGGTTTTGCATTTTGGCCACCAAGTAAATTGTGCCTGGGAATTCATGGAAGGATGGAATGGTTTGGAAGGGACCTTAAAGATCATACAGTTCTAAGCCCACTGCCATGGGCAGGGACATAATTGTCCTCTACAATTGCCATTTGGCTGATGTACATGAAGGAATGGATTAACTGCAGGCTGGCTGAGTAGAGGACTCACTTTGTGTGAAGTTGTGCTTCACATATGCCTGGACAAATGTTACCTGCTTTCTCCTACAGACTTGAAAGGTGACTTGGCAGAGAGCAGACTCCCTCATTTTTGTGGGAAGAAGGGACACAGATGTTTAGTCACTGATAGATGAGTGGATCTTCCACAGCCTGTGCTATTAAGACTGAGCTCAGCAAAGTCTTTTAAACACTGCCTGCACGTGGTCCTGTTCAGATCAAGACTCTTAGCTTGCTGTCTTGACTACCACTCGTCTCTGCTCTCTGCCCAATATGCATATTGAAGCTCATGATGTCAGTGTGGTTGCTGGAAGGACTCTACTTAAGGAATGAAGAGCTGCTTTCTCCTGGGGTCTGTGTTTATTTTAGTTCCAGGTTAATTAGCAGTGGGTAATAACTTTAACGAGCATGAACTGGGACCCAGGAGCTTCCATCTGAACGGGAGGGAAAACTTTTGCTTTGAGGGTGCCAGAGCCTGGCCCAGGCTGCCCAGAGAGGTTGTGGAGTCTCCTTCTCTGGAGAGATTCCAAATCTGCATGGACAATGTGATCCTGGGCAACCTGCTCTGGGTGACCCTGCTTTAGCAGGGGGTTTGACCAGATGGTATCCAGAGGTCCCTTCCAACCACCACCATGCTGGGATCCTGAATAGAGCTGATTCCTTCTCAGCAGAACCCCAAGAGAGGGGGCTTTGCAGGTGCCAAGTTGGTCTTTCTGAAGTAATGTTGCGATTCAGAAATACAACTGGTTGCATAATCAGATCACTGTTTTGGGCAAGCTCTTCCCGCCCCAGCTTGGTTATTCCAAGCTGTCCTGTAGTGGGAAGGCTGGGAGCAGCTCACAGGAGGGCCAGTGCTAACATATAATGAAAAGAGCTCTTGCTGTGTTAGTAAGGAGGCAAAGGAGGGCTCACTTTCCTGGCTTCCAGCATCTGAAATAAACATTTAATGTATATGGAGATAATGGGGTAGTTTACAGGAAGCATCTTTGGTGTTCATCTTGGTCTTGTAAAAGAGCACTTATTCTTACCTTTTCTGATCTCAACTTTTAATCGATAATTGTATTTTCTTACTAAATTGTCACTAATAGGATAACTTAGAGTGTGTGTATCAGGATACATCAGACTGGTTCACTGTTCAGTGCTGTGAGGTAAGGTCTCAAAACTTGTGATTTAGGAAAAAAACAAATAGCTTACATGTGATTAACTTTGCTCAGGGGATATGCTTTATGTGGATGCAAATATTTGGAAAGAAATGAAATTCACTGGAAACAGCACAATTTGCAGAGTTTCAAGTGTTGGATTTCCACTGTGGTTGCTGTTGACTGCAAATGGATGTATTTTTCCCCAACTACCTATAGGTGGCAGTGTTGGTCTAGGTATAACACCAGTATGCAGAAGGTGGCTTTCTAGCAGTTTCCCAGACATTTGAAATTGGGGGTGTTTGAAAGTGCTGGCACCATGCAGTGTGGATTTCTGGTGAATCCTGGTAAATCCTGGTATCTGTCATTACACCTGCTGTGGCAAACTTCCCCCAGCTACTCCCAGGCAGGATGCTGGAGGCACTGCCTGCTTCCAAACCCAGTGATCGATCCATTTAGGAATGGAACTTAGGGAAGAGCAGCACCTTTAGTCCTTGCAAAGGATTCATTTGTGAAAACTAATTGAACAGGAGGCGTTTAAATGAAGTTGGTATAGAAAGGTAGTGTCTAGTTCAATAAAACCACTGGGTTTGCCTTGCTTAGATAGGAAAGCAAAAAGCTGGAGGTGCCTTATGGAGAAAGCTCCTGGGAATTACAGAGCATCTTCAGGGAGGAATAAACCTGAGGGAGGGAATGGAGAAGCTGGGAGAAGTTGGAGCAGGAGCGAACTGGAGGCAGTGGATGAAAACACAGTAGCTGTTTGAGGAAAAGGACTATGTATTTATCATGGCTAGGAAAGAGCCAAAACCTGGGGTTGTATTTGAGGTTGTTCTTTAATACTTGGTTGAACTCAGAATTGATGTTGCTGTCACTGGGGCAGAAGGTGGGCTAACAGCTCCTTTGTCTGTCTTTTCCTTCTTCCTTTCCCCTCAGTGTTCAGGACAAAGATGCCGTGCTGGATCCTGCAGCCATCCCTCGTTTCATTCCAGAAATCACAATTGGAGGCAATGAATACGACAAAATCTATTACGAGTATCGCTCGGTAAGTAATGCTGGGAGGGGAGCAGTTGTGTGATAGCCAGGTGACTGGCGTTGCCAAGGTGTAAACACTTTCCTCACTGTCCTGTGCACATCCTGGGTGTCAATCTCATGCACATTGCTATGAGTAAGTGGTGGGTTTTGTCCAGATCCCCACCTTTTCTGAAGTCTAGCTTCCCCACAAGAGGAATAATGAAGCAAACGGTTTGTGTTGTAAGCTGATTTTCTTTTTTGATCTTTAGATGTGTAGACTAAAGGCTAAGTGGTTTTCATTTGTTTTTGTTCCTCCTGCTCTGGTCGGTCTCTGACCTCTGAAATCTAAAATAATCCTTTGAGTCAAACAAACTTGGAAACCCATAGCAACTCCTCTAAAGAAGACTGCTTATAAAATGCTGAGGGATGGGGGTGGTTTTTCTGGAGTAGGCCGAGGAGGTACGAATGCTACATTGCTTCTCAAAAACTGTTGGTGCTTTAAATAGTGTGTGCCTGTATGTGGGCATACATCCAAAGCCTGTTGTGGCCCAGCACTCTTACACCTCATGCAGGCTCCCACACAATGTTTTAATTAGCTGCTTGCCTTTCTGGTTCTGGAGACAACGGCTTCCAGTTGACTCTGTGCATTGCCCTGTTGCTTTTGGTTATTTACCTGGTGTGGGATCCTCTCGCACCACACGGTGTTTTCCTAAGGCCTGGGTATTATAAATTGTCAGAGAAATTGTGGAACTGATGACAGTGAATACTGATTGCACAATCTGAAGCTGCAAGTGATGTTGTATTTTCAAGTTGGGTTGAAATCTTCACTTCTGCTATTTTCAAGTAGTCACAGAGCCATAGAAGGGTTTGGGTTGGAAGGGACCACAAACATCACCTGGTTCCATCCCCCTGCTGTGGGCAGGGACATTTTTCAACTAAAGCAGGTTGCTCAAAACCCCGTCCAGCCTGGTCTTGAGCACTTCCAGGGATGGTGCATCCACACCTCTCTGGGCAACCTGTTTCACTGAGGGTGAAGGAAGGTCTGTATAAATTGTAAGCCATGATTTTTATAGTGAAAACACTTATTCTTCTGTTCTTCTTACTATAGTCTCTTCCTGAAATTAAAATGTAAGATACAGGTTTGTGGCCTTGTTTGTAAACTCTGCACTACCAATGTTTTCTGAATAGTCAGTTCCAAAATCTCTGAATATCCATCATAATTCATTCCTCCTCGGCTAACTATGCAGTGGAGAGGCTCCTGGGTTCATGCTGTTCTGCGTTGAGATGTAGTCTTTCCAGCTTGTAAAAGGGGCTAAAGCAGCAGAGTGCATCTTGCTATTCCTAGAGTTTGTCTCAGGGGTTTGAAAACAACCTGGTCCATCTGAGAAATTCCTGTCAGAATTCTGGACTTGGTACCACCTTTAAGTCCTGAACTTCAAGCTCAGACTAAGGATTTTTTGAGACCTTCACTCCAAGTCTATGCGTGTGCAGCCCGTATTTCAGAAGGATCTGCTGCATGACTTGCCACCAGCGTTCAACATCCATCTGTACTGACAGTGCCTTTCTTCCCAAAGATGATAGGGTTTTTTTGGCTGATGTGTCGCTTTGCAGAGGAGCTGCGAATTACTGAGGCTGCCTGACACACAGCTAGATATGACCTCAGTGCTGCGTGCTGAGAACCAGGGTAATACTTCTGAAACGCTCTTTTTTTCCTCTCTAGCTGTACAACAGCACATTTCTCTTTGTGCTGGCAAGAAACAGAGTGCCCTGGCTCATCAAATAGCTGGCTTCCAGGAAAAAATTATGACTTGCCTCGCAGATGTAGGAAAGGGATGCTTAGGAGTAGGAATCTGAATACCTGGGAAGGAAAGCTGGGCTCTTGGATTGCTCTGCTCAATGCCAGGGAGTTGACAGCAGAAGCCGAGCACTGTCAGTGTTAAAAAAAAACCCAAAACAACAAACCTTGCCAAAGTATTATCACCCTTTTGCAGGCATTTTTTAGGTCCTGATTCAGTAAGGCACTGTGGAAAGTGATAATGTCCTTTGGAATAAGGAGAAGTTGTACATTTCATGAAGTACTCTGTTAAATTCAGGCAGTACTATCTACTTTTCCCTCCCCTACTGAATGCTTAGCCACCTCTAATCCTTCAGGGAAAAGCAGGTCAGTAGAGATGGTCCACAAAGCAAAAGATGCTGAGTTTTCCTATTCCCTGTAAATTAGTGGAAGGGGAAGGACAGAATCAGCCCCACCTGCTCTTATGTTCTAAGAATTGAATTCTTGGAGTCAAAACTTTGAAGATCTGCGTTTTCTCCTCCAACTTTGTTTAGCAAATGGTATGGATTTCTTGGTTAGACACAGCTTATATTCAGAGGTAGCGCAACGTGAGACCAGCCAGCACAGGCAGAAAAAGCAGATGAACTTCTAGACATCCAAATCTTGGCCACGGTGTTGCTGGGTCTGACAAGAGGGAATCGTAAAGCCCTTGCCCATGTCTGTGCAAGGGTGGCTACAGCTGGACTACCACTGCTGCGTTGGAAGACAGATAAAGATTTTAGTCTGACATGGCTTGTAAATAAAGACTTAATTATGGTATAATTACAGAACTTTAACTTTTCCTTGTGGGAAATCCGTGCTTTTAAAGTTAGTGTAATGATGTTTACCACATAAATGCAGTGATTTGCGTAGGGGATTTTTTTTCCTCGGCAGTCCTGTAGCTAGTCCTAAATCCTCGCTCCTACCAGTAGGCAGCCAACTGCTGTGCTTTTCAGAGCTTGGTTCACAACAGTTCCTGCTGCCTCATAATGGTGGGGTTCGGGCATTTGGAAATTCCAGGCTGGGTTTTGTTCAAAATATTCATTAGTCAGAAGCAGCTGAGGAGGAAGAAACTAACTTCAGAGTCTGAGATTTTAGTCTGTGTGCTCTTCTGCAGAATAATGAGGTAGCCACATGCAGCTCTGAATACTAGAAACTCACTTCATGTATACCCTCTAAATTTCTTCTGTAAACATTCTTTTCATGTGTGAGGAGGTGGTTTTCTGCCTCCTTGTCTTACCATAAAGTCATCTGGCAGGGTTCAGCTGTTCAGGCATTTCTTAACTTCTAAAGATGCTCTTCTGGCAAGGGAAGAGTAACCTTTTAGTCAGGTTCTGTAGATCAGAGATAAGCATGTTCATTCTTCAGTGAAGCAACATTTTTTAGGAACTGTCAGACTAGTAAAGACTTGACTACCCTCTTTTCTTTTTTTCCTAACAACTGCTGTATCTCTGTGCTTCCTTCCAACTGTGCGCAGTCCCCACAGATAATGCTCCCAACTCCATGTGTGCCCTGCGAAGCTGGAGCACTTAGGCAGATGTGTTTGCAGAGCAGACGAAAACAAATGGTTCTGTTTAATGGAATCAGTGTACTTAAATCATGTGCTTATGTACTTCACACTCCCGAATGCTGTTGGCACGTCCTGCTGATTCTCCTAGGGGTGGTGAAAAAAAAACCCACTTCTTTTACGTGCTCGCTCTTTTCTGTATACATAAAAGTGCAGCTGTCTGAGATTCATATTCAAGTCTTTGCTGATGTCTTTACCTCTGAAAACAAAGCTGGATAACTTCAAAATAGTCTTTGCCACCTCTTCCTTCACTGCAGATCATAAGGAAATGATCAACATTTCAGTTATACAAACTTTCTTAAAAACACACAAAAAGATTAGTGGGCTTGCTTATCACAGGAGCCTGGAGCCCAGTGCTTGCTGGTGTTTACTTGGGCACTGGAGTGGAGAATTCCTTCAACTAGAGCAGATGAAAGCAACATTGTTAAAACCCAATCTCCTTTCTTATTTCATCAGCTCCAGTAGAAAGCATTTTTTCCAGCCTGCTTACCCTGACTCGTGTAACCCAGCTCCTCAGTTTGACCAACAGCTGCCCCAGTGTCTTTAAACACTCCAAGAAATCCTGCAGGAGAAAAGGACTATTTTTGCTACTATGTGGCTGAAAACCGGCTTGCATCTGCTGCTCTAGAATTTGTCTGGAGTGTTTTTCCCCCCCGCCCCTTTCTCCAGAGGGGTAACATTGTGCAGTGGGAGGAGTATTTTGTTTGCTGGGATTCTTTAAGTGTATGTGCTGGTGTGTGTATTACAGGAAGTGACCAAATGCTTGGGCACATAGATTCTTTTTCAGACAAGACAGGCCTAGGCACCCAGAAGTCCCTCTTGTGCTAAGACAAATCCCGTATCAAAATGTTGTATCTTTTGTTAGCTTAACTTAGACAACGGGAAAAAGGGAGTCAGGGCTCTGTACCTTACCCTTGAAGCAGACAATGCATGATGGATTCTTTGAAGAATGTAGTCCACACTTGAATTACCTTCAAAGATACTTCCTATCGCAATGTGACCTCTGGCTCTGAGTGCATGTGCCTGTGTGTAGGGCTTTCTTAGACCAGTTCTAGTAGTCATCTTTCAATCTGAATTGTCCTTTTGCTCTTGCTTCCCTTCCTTTCTTCATCCTCCTCTTGCTTTTCCCCTGTGCACTAGCTGTTTGCTGATACTGGCACGCTTCAGTTTCCATTCCTTGACTACTTTCCTCGGCGGTTCTTGTCCTCCTTCAAATCTGTTTGTGATGTCCCTTTCTGCAGTGATAGAAACTTTGCCCGTGTGCCATACTCATCACATGAGGAAAGCAGAGGCTTACTTGGCAGTAGGAATGATTCTGCTTTGTCCATCTTGCAGTGCAGCTCCATGTTAAGCAGATACAAAATGAGTGGCTCATTTTTCTGCCTAACATTTATTTGCTGTCTTGATGAGTTAACTGTGCCACTTGAAAGGTAAGACAAGGCTCTCTTCCTTGGTGGAAGACTGATTTAGAATATGGGAGGCCATTTCCTCTTGGACTCTCATTCTTTGGGAGAAGAGACTTGACCCTACCTGGCTCCTGAGAAGGTCTCCCCTGCACCTTCTTTTCTTCAGGATGAACAACCCCAGGTCCCTCAGCCACTCCTCTCAAGACTTGTGCTCTAGACCCTTTACCAGCTTTCCTGCTTTTCTCTGGACATGCTCCAGCCCCTCAGTGTCCTTCTTGGAGTGAGGGGCCCAAAACTGAACCCAGGATTTGAGGTGGGGCCTCCCCAATACCAGGTAGAGGGGATCCCTGCCCTTGTCCTCCTGGCCACACTATTTCTGATATAAGCCAGGATGCTGGTGGCCTTCTTGGCCACCTGGACACATGCTGGCTCACATTTTCAGCTGGCTATTGACCAACCTCCTCCTAGTCCTTTTCCACTGTACAGTTCCCAGTCACTCTGCCTCAAGCCTGGAGCATTACAGTGGGTGGTTGTGACCCAAGTGCAGGACCCTGTGCAGGGTTGCTGGGTTGTGTGAGTACTGGAGCAGTGGAAGGGAAGTAGCAGCAGCATGTCGTTGGGGTGGCTGCATTTCCACAGCAGCTGCACCAGTTCAGCTGCCTTGTCTTTGTATCCTGCTCCTCATTTTCCTCCTTCCTGCCTGAGGACCTGGGAGTATGTGCCTGGCAGTCCCCTGAACACTTGCGTAGCAGCAAGTAAGGGGAGAGACCCATGTTTTTCCCCCAGGCCTTGTGTTATCCTCTTTCACAAGGATGCAGCCTTAGGAGGGGAAATCCTCAAGTGTGCAATGTCTGCTTTGCTTCCACTTCTTTAGGTAGTTGCGGGGAAATAGCTGTAACACAGAAACCTTTTGAGTGATGGGGAGGTGAGCCTGCAACACTAGTCAACTCTCAGCCTCAGAACCTGCAAAAACCCAAGAGTATTCTCTGAACGCATGCTTATAATGTGAATCATAGAATTGTAGACTGGGAGGTGTTGGAAGAGACTGCTGGAGATTGAGTCCAACCACCCTGCCAGCATAGGAACACCTAGGGCAGACCACACAGGAACAGAGCCAGGTGCATCTTGAAAGTCTCTAGAGAGAGACTCATAAAGATCATAACTGAAGACCATATCTAGTCCAAAATGGAGAACATGAAGGGAAGACTTCCTCCTTTTCTCCTGGTTTGACATGGACCACATTGCATGTGGAGCACAGCCTTGATGCTTCTTGGCAGCTGTGGTTGAAAGGGCCTGGAGGCAGCTGCTAGCAAATAGGGAGTTAGGAAGTCAGAGAATCACAGAACTGTTCTGGTTGGAAGAGACCTTCATTGAGTCCAACTGTTAACCCAGCACTCCAGGTCACTGCAAAGCCATGTCCCTCAGCACCACATCTACACAGCTTTGAGACCCCTCCAGGGATGGAGACTCCACCACTGCCCTTGGTAGTCTGGGACAGGCCTCGACAACCCTTTTGGGGAAGAAATTTGTTCTTCATGTCCAACCTGAATCTCCCTTGGCACAGCTTGAGTCCTTCAGCTTCCCTCCTTATCGGAGAGTGCGGATGAGTGCACTCCTGCCATACATATGAATCCCCCCATTTAAAATACACTGAACTACAAAAGAAATACTTGAACTTTAAGCAGCCAGACTCTGCACCAAGAACAGGGAGTGTTTGTGTCAATGATGCGTTGCGGTTTAATGTGGTGACACTGTGTGGTGGGGTCCTCAACAGCTTAGCCTTTGGCTGTGGATTTGGGGTTACAGGAAAAGCTCCAGGCTTCTTAAAAGACCCCTTTAACCAATTTTACCTGTATGCACAGAGGCTGGTACTTGTTCATGTGTGTAAAGTAAAACTGCTGCAATAAGCCTTATCTAAGTCATGACTTGTTCTCTGTGGTAGTCTTGCCTTTGCCAAAGGAGGGAGGTTAGAATATCTCTGTTCTCCAGCTTTATGGTTGTTACCATAGTGGTTGTCTGATACAATCTTCTTTCTCTCTCCTGACATTTTTTCTTGAGTTGAAGTTTTCATTTTTTTTTAGCATCAGGTCTCCCTTCCTAATTCCTATTTTAATGGAGGTGTTTGACAGTTGTAATGCACAGCCCTGTCTGGTTTTGATTCTGGGAATGAAAACAGACACACAATAAATTAGGAAAGGCTTAATTGAGGTTTTCTTTTTGTTTTATCTCTGCAAAAATAATTTTAGCCCTTTCTAAAGTAACAAGATGTTTCCTGGCTCAATATTAGTAAGACCTGAAGAGTAACTTTGCCCTAGGAATGAGAAAGTTGTTCCTGAAAGTTACTTTGAAAGGGATGGGAATAGTCATGGTATCTTCTCTTTCCATCTCCCTGTTCCTTCTCTCTCACCTATCTTGTACATGCAGGGAGAGTGTGAGAAGAGACCCTCTTTTGCTTTAGAAACATGTATCTTCTCCACCCTGCTTCTCTTGAAAAACATTGTGGGCAGTTGACAGGGACACTTATCCCAGATATAGAAGGTAAGGAACGTGAGACACCTTGGGACTATGTCAGATCTTGGTCTTGGTAGTTGTGTCTGTTTTGTTTTAGATGACAGACTATGCCTGTCCCAGGTGCTGGGTGCCTTTGAATCCAAAAGACAATAAAATCCTGCTGGCATTAAAATAATCCCTTTCGATCTTGACAGTCTGCCACTCAGCCCTATGAAAGCAAACACTTTTATTTTGTGGGAGCACATCCTTTCTCTCCCAAACCCCCCTCAATCCCATACCCATGTAGGAATGTGATCCCCAGGGTAGACCTCGTGATTTAAAAAAACCCACCAAAACAACCTGAAACACACAAAAAACCCAAACCAAATAAAATAGCTTGGAAGGAAGATATTTTCTCTATTTTTGCTTAATCACTAAAAAGTTGCAGATGAACTGCTCCCACTCCACTCTTCTGTATCTCCTAGGAAACTTTAATTAAAAAAAATCCAACCCTCAAAGGACAGTTTCTTTGTGGTATCTTACATTGAAATCATTCTGTAGATCACGAGAGGTTTTGGCAAATCTGTCAGAAGAAATCTAATTGGATTTATTTCTTGCTCTCCCTGCTTTGCTCGAGCCTCTTGGATAACACCTCCATGGGTCTTAAACTGTGAAATGGTGTCAGTTTGAGGTGGTTAATAGTGCTAGTACGGTTCTGGTTGGGATGTCATTACTATGTTTTTTCCTTGTTTCCTGAAAGCATTTTTTCTGCTGAGAAGTGCTTTTGGGCTTTTTAGTGTAGAACTGGCATTTCTAAGACCTGCTGCTACCTTGAGTAATGTAATGCAAGGAAAGTTACTATAAGAGACTTTTCCCGTGTTACTGTCCACTGAGAAAAGCAAACCTACAGTTAGTGTAATGTTTTATCTGGCTTGGATATAGTTACTCGTCTTTCTCTCGTGGTTGGTTTGCACTCTGTAGTGGATAACTGGCATTTCTAACTTACTTGCTGAGGTAAAAAAGTCAGTGTTCTGCTTCTACAGACAATAATTGCTAGGGCGAGTAGGTGCTGTGGAAAAAAAAAAACTTGCAAGAAAATATTGAGCTTACCCTGTTGCTTGTTTATTCTCAGCCATCCTGCAAAAAGCAAGGCTTAGAGGTACACATGTGATTGTTTATGGTGTTTGTAGCTCTTCAAATTGTCAGGTGCAAACTCATTTCTACAAATCACGTTCCTGCTTATGCTCATAAAAAATAAAAATACTTGAGCTTTAAAGAAATATTGTGTCCTCCTTACAGATGCTTGCCTTTCCAAAAGACTTTTACTGTCTTGTCTGTCTCTCTTTTTTTAACGAATGAAGGTTAGGACAATATTCACTGAACCATTTCAGCAAACAGGAATTGTTCTAACTTCAATTCAGTAAAGCTTTTGAGTACTCTCATTATTTGAGTTCTGATGACTGTTAACAGTGTGAAGAATGTTGTTTTGATCAGGAATGGCAGGAGTCAAGCTGCAAACAAACATCTGTGCGTGCCAATCCTTTGGAAACCAAACCATATACACCTTGAATGAGTGTTTGGGAGTATTACACCCCCCTCCCATTTTTATCTGTTCCTCTGGAACCTGGGAACCAAACCCTTCCAGAAAACAGGCAATATATGAAGTTGTGTTCCTAGATTCTCTCAGATTTTTAGATGAGACGACAAATGCTGATAAACTTCTGGAAGTCAGGATTTCTCCTGGAAAACGCAGCAGTCTTAAAGCAGTGATGGAAGGTGCTATTATTGTGCTTGTTCTAAACAGCCACTAAATGACAAGGTTTGGATATTGATGAATGAGCCTGTGCTTGCAGTGGAACGACTCTGGGTTTGAGTGCTCTTTGATCAGCGGCTGCTCAAAACATGCTATTTATAGATCTCTCTTAGCTGCAGAGCCCAGCCATTAGTAGAAAGCAGCACAGGAATAGAAGGGGGGAGGAAAAAAGGTAATTCTTTTTTGCTCCCGAAACCTTGGGTAATAAGGCAGACTCTAAACTGATGGATGCGGGACTTTTCAGATGGCTAAAACTCTCCAGAGCTCTACCTGTACACGCCTGGGTTGAACTGATTTGGAGGAGCTCTGAAGCTCAGCCGCAGCGTGTGGCAAACAGCCGGCTGAGGCTGCTCCTCGCTGCTCTGCAGCCTGTGCTGCTTTATAGGGCTTTTCATCATCTTTATAGTTCTGACAGACACTTCTGTGGCAGCGTTCTTAATTTAACTGATGAGATGGTCTTGTTTTCATCTTTTTAGCGATGCTCTTTTAAAGTTGAGCAGTTTCATTCCTTTGAGCTGGCTCTACCTTGGGGTACAGCTCATTGCATTAGATTTATGCTGTGCACGGTGGATTTTATCACATACTTCTTGAGAATAATCCTTGCTGTCAACTTTAAGTTCTGCACAGTGTAATATAGCAGACCAAGGCTTGATTCTTGGTCTTGACTATTTCTGCAGAGCAGGGGGGGAAAAAAAGTGATTTGGCAGTGACCTTCCAGGAGCTCAACGCTTAGAGCTAGAGCTGTGCGTGAGCTGTTGGGTTTGTCCAGCAGGATCTCTGTTCCTGTTTCCTTGCTCAGTGCTGCTTCAGCTGTAAACCCTTGAGTGCAGAGACTTAATTCTTGTGTGGCAAAGCGTGTGTCTAGATGGCTGTTGTGATTCTGACACAGCCTTTTTTACTTTCCCAGGGAAAGATGGTTCAGCTTTGGTGTCATGTTCAATGGCTTTCTTTGCTGCTTGGTGGTGGACGAACGCGTCGGTTGCTCCATAGGTCCCTTTGGACTCCATGAAGCAGCTAAGAGTTTGAAGGGATTTATTTGACCATGTACACTGCTCCTCTTACTTTTCTGTGGGAAATGTGTTGTTAATCCTATTACACACTATTAATTATTATATTTAACATGAGCATTAAGTCACACCTTTTCTTTGGCCTTACTCAGGTGTGATTTGAAGGTACCCTGCCTGGAGCATCCCTGTGAACGTGCCAGCCACCTGCAGTGATGTGACCTTGCTGATTTTTATTACAGTTCTGACTGGGAAGCTCACTAGTAATGCACAAGTCTTGTGGAAAAAATGAGATCACTTCCAAGTACTTGCTTGGTTTCCCATTGATGACCTCCAAATTTTGTGTTGGCAGTGTCCTTCAGCAAGGAGTCCTGGTTGTGTTCCTGTGTGGCCTGCCCTAGGTTAGGTGATCCTTCTCTGGCAGGGGCGTTGGACTTGATGTCCAGAGGTCCCTTCCATTCTATGAGTCCTTCTAGCCATTGCCTTTGTTTGATGGCACCTGTATCTTGTACTGGAAGAAACAATGCATATTCAGTCCTTCTCTCTTCTCCCAGCTACGGACAAGTTCTGTAGAGCTTTGTCTTATGTCCTTTCCATCATTTCTTTTCTAGGCTGGGCAGCCTACCTCTCCTGGCTGCAATACCAGCAGCCTCAGGGCTGGCTGCTTGTTCCCATCCCTGCCCTTGTGCTGGCAAAGCCGCTGTGGGCAGGACAGTCTGGGAACTTCAGTTGGGTGCAGTTTGGAGCTCTAACTTAAGCATTTGTTGCCACCAAAAAACCCATATCCTACCACCTGCCCGAGATCTTCCCTAATGCTCCCACCACTCTTCTTTGCAATGACCTGGTGTGAATTTGGCTGACCAAGCTTGCAGTCACCAAAAACCAACCCAGCCAGGAAGAGTGAAGAGCTTCTTGCTGTGTGAGGGTATTGATTGAGGTTGTTGAATGATCCAGGAAAGCTACAGAGCTCCCTGTGCAGGAGGGAGATGAGAGGATGGGAACTGTATGACCTCTTTGTGTTGGCATCGTGCAGCTTGGTCCAGTCAGCCACACCGTGCAGTGTCACAGTGACACTTTTCACCTGGCCATTTTAGTCCAGGCTCCTTGTGACTCTTGAGCAAATGCTTGTTCTGGTAGGAGGTGTGCATGCGAGGAGCTGGCTGGGAAGCAGAAGACAGCAAGAACAGGAGCTACTCGTGTTCCAGTGTATTTCCAAATGCTCAATAAGTGCTAATAGATCATCAGCTTTGTCCCCTCTGGGACAGACCTACCTTGTTCCTAGTTGTGCAGCTGAATTACTACAGTCACGACTGTAAAATGTGAGCTTTGAAGAGCCTGTTCTTGGGAGGTCATCTGTGTTACTTCTACCTGGTGTAGGCAGTGTGCAGACCGTGAGTTCGTGTCATTCCCCTTGCTAGGTAGTACACGATTTATTTACTGTGCCTTCCTCTTCCTGGGTTGTGGTGGGTTGCTTTTGTTTGGTTTTTTTTTTGCTATTTTGTAAGCTTGGCTGTAACATATTCCAAAACTTGACTGCTTTTGCCAAGGCCCACTGTGAATGATGTGGTACGGATGAACGCTTACGATAAAATTTACTTTGATGTCTTTAACCGAAGGCACAGGGAGAATTTGTTTTGGACAGTGAGTTTGGATTCCTTTGGGATGGATATTGTATCTTCTGAAGAGGGCAGATTTACCCAGAAACGAAACTGTAAACTCCTGTATTTTCCCAGAGAGCTCCTGTTGCTTTAATAATCCGGTTATCTGGGAATCTCTTCAAGTATCAAAGGGCCAATTATGTGCTGCCTGGAGAGGACCAGGGAGAGCTGTTTTTTGTGCTAGAACTAATAGATACAGGCTGGTCACAGCAGGTCTGATGTCCTCCCTAGCTCACCACTATAAATGTGCGGGGCAGAGATGGTAATCATTTATTTTCATCTTGCATCTCCTCTTTGCTCAGCAGGAGTAACTCTTAACAGGACTGCATGGTTTCTTCTGATATTTAGACAAGACATTAAAGACCACTCAAAATGAAAAGCCTCCGAAAGAACTGATCATGAATGACTTGTAATGGCTTGTGACAAGGCTGAGTGGGCAATGTCTCACGGAGAAGGTAGAAGTCTTCTGATAGCTTCATGCTGTAGGGAAAGTGTCCTGTTTTCTGACCTTCTTTGTAATTATTATTTGAACATCCATTCCTCAAAAGAACAGGCTTCATCCTGGATTAAATAGCTGTTTATGTGGCCTCAGTATAGATTTCATCAAGACTGGGCCTTGCGTCTCTCTTCAGGGGCAGCTCTCTCAAACTGGATACTCTTACTGTTGTTTTTAAAAGGGAAAATCAGCAGGGCAAGTCAGGGGTCCTGTGTAAAACCAGTGTTTTGTGTGGAGATGGCCACATGATCTGTGCTTAATTATTTGTAACGTCTGCCAGCGGATACCTTATTTTAAAGGAAGAGTTTTATTACAGTGTCTTTGTTCGCTTCAGACTTTCTCATAACACTAATTTGCTTTTTCATGGTGGTTTGCTTTTTGACTCCAGTGTTGTATCTCAAAGATGAAGGCTGTGTTGTGTGTCTCATTTCTGGAGATAGAGATGTTCTGGAGATAGAATCTGCTTTCGGAGCTAGGACCCAACCATCTGTGGCATTTCAGGCCACGGTCAGTGCTTTCTGGAACGGACTGCTTCAACACATGAGACTCAGAGGCTTAACTGTTCCTTCAGAGGATTGCTCAATTCAGAGTAATTGCAAAGTATCACAGAATCAGGGGGTAGTAAAGGTTGGAAGGGACCTCTGGAGATCATCTTGCCCAACCCCCCTGCTTCAGCAGGGTCACCCAGAGCAGGTTGTCTAGGATTGCACTGTCCAGGCAGGTTTGGAATCCCTCCAGAGGAGACACCACAGCCTCTCTGGGCAGTCAGCTCCAGGCTCTGGCACTCTCACAGAAAATATTTTTTTCCTCATTTTCAGATAGAAGCTTCTGGGTTCCAGTTTGTTCCTCTTGCCCCTTGTCCTGTCACTGGGCACCTCTGAAAGGAGTCTGGCCCCATCCTCTTTTTGACACCTTGCCCTTTAGATATTGATCATCATTGATCAGATCCCCTTTGAGTCTTCTCTTCTCCAGGCTAAACAGCCCCAGATCTTTCAGCCTTTCCTCAGCGGAGAGATGCTCCAGTCTCCCCAGTCATCCTCAAAGCCTCCACTGGACTCTCTCCAGTAGTTCCCTGTCTCTTGATCTGGGGAGCCCAGAACTGGACACAATACTCCAGATGTGACTTCACCAGGTCAGAGTAGAGAGGGAGGAGAACCTTCCTCAACTTGCTGGCCTCACTCTTCTTCATGTACCCCAGAAGACCATTGACCTTCTTGGCCGTGAAGGCCCATTGCTGGCTTATGGTGAACTTGCTGTCCCCCAGCACTCCCAGGTCATTCTCTGCAGAGCTGCTTTCTGGCAGGTCAACCCCTCGCCTATACTGGTACATTGGTTTATTCCTCCCCAGCTGCAGGACCCTACTCTTGCCGCTGTTGAACCCTTACATTAGATACTGTATGCCCTGATCCTGTTGCTGGCAGGTTTTTTTCCTGTGGCTGAGTTATCTGGCAGATACAGAACCCAGGTTATGTATATTTAGGCTGAAACTGCACTAAAACTTTGTGTTGCTTTTGAAAAGCAAGCTCTTAGGAGATTATTTTGATGACAGTGTTATTGGCACACTTGTAGTGAGTCTTGTCTCACATAAGCATGCTTTTGCTGACCCGGTATGGCCTGGAGGAGAACTTCCCTTGCCTGCAGAGAGAGCACCTATGCTTTGTGAGGGCATTTTGTTACTTTAGCTGTCCAGGCAAGTGCTCCCCTGTAGTCCTGTGTGCTGTCTGTAATCCCTTAATCTTTAAAGGTCTGAAGGTATAGTGGCTTGGCTTTCCCTCTGCAATGAATTTCTTGGTTTGCTGGGCTTGAACTGCTCCTTGCATCGTCCTCTTAAGAGCAACCAGCCCAAGCTCTTGAGATGTTGCCAGAAGGCAAAGCTTCCTGCTGTGCTCCCCAGCCCTCTGCTGTCTCAAATACAATGAGATGCAATGAATGGTACAGAGGGGTGGCTTTGTGTGGCAGCACGATGGTTCCTCAAGCCCTGGTGTGGGGACCATGGCTACAGGAAGGTCAGTCTAACCTGTGTGTGCAAGCTGCCTGTGCAGAAGATGCTCCCAGCAGCATTAAGGGTCTGCACAGAAGAGCTGCAGCCTGAAAGGTCAGTGATGTTCAGAATCAGCAAGTGAAAGCTGCTGCTTGGGTACCAGTGAAATTTGGGTAGGAGGTTCAAGAAACTGTGGGTTAGAGTAGTGGTTGCTGGTGTTGCTTACAAAGGCAGGCCAGTGAGTAGTGGTTGCTGGTGTTGCTTAGAAAGGCAGGCAGCTACGGCTTTTGCTTTAATGAAGTTAAGTTCAGCTCTTGAAGGCTAAATGCGTGATTTCATTTGAATGGCTTAATTTAATGTTGTAATTAACTCGGTATTTCATGCATGAAATATTTAATGTATTTAATAACGCGTGCCTATTTTGTCATGAGATTCTAAATGACTGATTCAGTGCCTCTGTTCTATGGTTAGAGGGGTTGTCTCTTACTAAAACTGGGAATGAGGGTGTGTAGGGGAGAGGAGCTGCAAGAATCCAGGTGGAGTGTGCTATTGTGCTGTTGAGATTCTTGGCCTAGTTTTTATATGTATATATATGTATATATTATGGCATAGTGATTTGTGTGTTTCCCCTTCAGCTGCACAGCTCAGTTTTTTTTAAAAGGGACTGATTTCCCTGTAAGTTTTAATCATTATCTTGTAAAAACTTGCTTCATGTTGTGCTTCTGAGGCGCTTGATAAAGAATCCAAAAATCTCTGTATAAAGCTGAGCAGAAATGTTTCTGACTGAACTTTCTGCTTTCTCCAGCTTCCTGGTCGCTATTATAGGCAAGGCTACAACGCAGATGTCGGTGACAAGTGGATCTGGCTGAAATAAATGCTCCCTTGGGGCCCTCGCCGCGATGGACCACAGAACTTGAGTGAAGAAGTAGCCGAGTTCAGCGCGTCTGCTCTGCAACAACTGTGTAGCACGAAGAAAGAAAAATGGTTAAACAGGTCAAACGTCCTTCAGCTGCAGCATAAGAGAATAGAAAGAAAATGACTTTGTTCTGATTTGTTCTCCCCAGTGAATTCAGGATGCTTTGTCTTGGGATGGCGGATACTTGATGGGTGATAGCAACGTGATCTGGTATTCCAGGGGCAGACTTAAGATCAATGCTGAACTTTATCAAGTCTGTGGCATGTTATTATACAGGATTATTGTTGTTTTGCTGAATCAAGAGAAATTAAACCTGTTATTCTCCTGGCTCTCACTAAGTTAATTTCTTGCTCTGTCATGCGTGGTGGTTTATTAGTTTCATTAGAAGAACGCACACGCTAAAAACATGGCGCTTGCATCATGTTCTGAAAGCCTCTTGCTGAACATCAGCATCAAAGCAGGCAAGCATAGAAAAGTTCATTGAGAGAAGGAAATAAGTGGTGATTTCAGTTTAAACAGCAAAACGTCTGTACTTAAAAGTATCAGAAAATACTCAAAATAATTGCCAGCGATTGTATGCAGAGCTTCCTTTGAATGGGTGTTGCGCATCAAAATGCTTGTTGGGTACAAAAGACAAATGTCATTATTTTTGCAAGTCCCTGAAAGTCCAAGTTGGAGTTCTTAAAGAAATTATTCTATTTGGTATTAGTCACAGAAATGAGGCACCTTGGCTTTAGTTCAAGCAATGCTGTCCAGACTTAGTCTGCAGTAATTGTGCGTTTTCAGCAAGGGGGTAGCTGCTTGAATCACCAGCTGAAAGCACTGCCAGGCATTCCAGTGTTCAGAGTGTAGTGCCTTTTAACTAAGAAGCCAGGTCTTGCCTGTGCCACTTCCTGTATCGAAATTGGTAGGAAAAGACTTCTTTACCAAGAGGCTTGGGGGCCTGGTAAGATACAGAAATAAATAACAATGGGATGGAAATGCGGCTCTTCTCACTGATCGCTTAGCTTTTTGTTTTTCATGTTTTAGTGCTTTGTAGAGTTTCACCTCTGGTCACAAAAGGACTGACTCTGCGTTGGTGCCGCTCTTCTACCCTGTGCTTCGAGAGAAGTGGATGGAAACTGTCCAGTGGAAAAGGACCTGGGGGTGTTGGTCGACAGCTGGCTGAAGATAAGCCAGCGCGTGCCCAGGTGGCCAAGAAGGCCACCAACATCCTGGCTTGTATCAGCACTAGCGTGGCCAGCAGGACTAGGACAGGGATCGTCCCCCTGGACTCAGCACTGGTGAGGCCACACCTCTAATCCTGCATTCAGTTTTGGGCCCCTCACTTCAAGAAGGGCTTGGAGGGGCTGGAGCATGTCCAGAGAAGGGCAATAGAGCTGGTGAAGGGTCTAGAGCACAAATCTGGAGAGGAGTGGCTGAGGGACATGGGGCTGTTCATCCTGGAGAAAAGGAGGCTCAGGGGAGATCTTGCTTTCAATAGCTCCCTGAAAGGTTGGAGCCAGGTGAAGGTCATATGGGAGGTTCTCTTGTAGAATAAGTGACAGGACAAGAGGAAATGGTGTCAAGTTGTTCCAGGGGAGGTTTAGGTTGGACAGTAGAAAAAAATGCCTTCCCCAAAAGAGCTGTCAAGGCCTGTCCCAGGCTGCCCAGGGCAGTGGTGGAGTCCCCATCCCTGGAGGGGTTTCAAAGCTGTGTAAATGTGGTGCTGAGGGACATGGTTTAGTGGTGACCTGGCACTGCTGGGTTAATGGTTGCATTTGATGATCTTAAAGGTCTTTTCCAACCAAAATGAGTCTATGATTCTAATGCAACTGGTGGCATCACAGAGACAAGCAAATGCTGGGTGCAAGGCCAGTGCAGTGCCTTGGACTGGTGTGAAAAAGCAGAAGAACTGGTGTAGTCAGTCCTGTGAGGCTGGGAAATTTAACTGTTGCAAGATCTTTGTGTATTTTCACCTTCCAGAGCGTGATTATCATGACACTGGACCTATGTGTGTTGCAGCTCAGCCATGTACTGCTGCTTCTCATCCCATGTCTCCCACAGGAAGTTTGTATCTTGGCGCGCTTGTGCCTGAGGACTTGCCAACCTGAGCCACTGTTGTCATCTCCTGTGCAATGAGGTCCTGAGCAATTAGTGTTAGCTGTTCCCTACCTGCCCAGACTGCAGTCTCGTGACAGTCAGTAACGCCTGTGGCGATGAGAAGGAACATCTGCTGTGTCTTTTGGCTCTCTTTGGAGGAGTCCAGGTGTGTTTTTACAGGTGTCCTCCACCTCAGTATCACTGTGTTCTCCCAGTGCTGGTGTTCACTTGGCACTGTGTATGCAGCCTGATGTCAGATCTCCTAGAAGAGCATTTTGTGGTGTGTGTAGTGCTGGTCAAGCTGTTGTGTCAAACTGTGCCACAGTGGGAGGCAGTGAGGTGTAGAGAATTTCAAAGAGCCTTCCTTGCCTGCTCCAGCAGCACACCAAGAGTTGGGCTGAGCTTTGGGTGTAAAGGAGTTTCATTCCAGTCAGGAAGAGCAGCTTTGGCTTGTATGGTGTGATGACACACACGCTCAGAGTACTTTTTTTTTTATCCTGGTTTTAACTCTGCTTTAAAAGGACAACAGTTTGTAAGCTAAATCTTAAGGCAATCATTTTCTCTCCCCTTCCTGGAGGAAGAAGTGTTAGCTGTGTTTTTTCCTTTTCCCTTCTTCCCACTCCCAACACCTCAAAAAAACCCTTCTCTTAACAAACCAGCTGTGAAGCTTTTTGGTTTTTGGAGACTGCTGTGGCAGTTGGATGACTGTCTCCAGTTCTTTATTAGATTTGGCGAAGATGAAATGGCTCAAGTCCTCTCCACATTTCTGTGTAGGAGTGCATGTGATGTCATCTGCAGTCTGTCCTCTTATCCCAAGTTCCCACGGCTTATGTTAATGTGTAGGGAAGGTTGCCTCTTGCCTCTTGTGTCCTGTGCTTGATTCTTCTTGTGCTGTACAGAGGCACATATCCTGGCAATGGTGGCATTTCACTTACGGCCATTGACCACATTTTATGGGCAGAACCCCTGCTTTCCCCATGGCTGCAGCTGGCCAGTCCAGTAGATCAGTGACTGACTCCCTTTGGGTTCACTTTTTGGTTGCAGAGGATGGGTGAAAGGAAAGAGGAGAGGTGGGTGGGAGTGGGCTCTGCCACCAAAACAAAGGCTTGACAGGCTGCAGCCTCAGAGGAGGTTGTGAAGATTGTGTCTCAGCCTCAGGAACCTGTGATTTCATGCCAATACCTGTCCTGCTCTAAAAACCTTGTCTGTTAACCATCCCCCCCTCTCACCTTTGCTGTGGTTGACTGGTGCATGTCTGGGCTTTCCCAGTATGCCCATTAATAGCTTCCTCATCAGCTGGGAAACAGCTGAAACTGTCCAGTGTGTGACAAGCTCTACCTCTGCTGAAGATCCCTGCACGTGTCTGAGCCTCCTTGTGCTTTGCACTTCAGCTTGAGGTACTGACTCTTCACCTATACCCATCCACCTGGTACTATTCAGTGGTGACATTTGGCCCAGGACTGTAGTTAAGAGATCCAGTGATTCTTCCCCTTCCTCCTTTAAACTGTAACCATCACAGAGCAGTGGGGGTTGGAAAAGACCTCTGGAGATCATCTCATCCAAACCCACTGCTCCAGCTGGGTTACTGAGAGCAGGGTGCCCAGCATGGCATTGTCCAGGCAGGTTTGGAATCTCTCCAGAGAAGGAGACTGCACAGCATCTCTGGGCAGCCTGGGCCAGGTTCTGGCACCCTCACAGCAAAGAAGTTTCTCCTCCTGTTCAAATGGAACCTCCTGGGTTCTGGTTTGTGCCTGTTGCCCCTTATCCTGTCATTGGGCAGCACTGAGAAGAACCTGGCCCCATCCTCTTGACCCCGTGTCCTTTAGCTATTGATGAGCATTGATCAGATCCCCCTTGAGTCTTTTGTTCTCCGGTATAAATAGCCCCAGCTTTCTTAGCTTTTCCCCATTTCAAGGTTTTGGGTCAGGGCAGCCTGCTAGACCTGTAACAGATGCTCTGTTATCCTCTCTCCCTATCCTCCCTAACCCAGTGGCAGATGGGAGCTGTGTTCAGGAGCTGAATTTTGATGCTGGATTCAAGAACACACAGATGAGGATAAAAGGTAGAATGGACAGAGTCCTCCTTGGATTCTGGCTGTTGAAGAAATGAAGAAGCAGCTGGAAGAAGCTTGACCCTCCTGATCCCTCAGCTTTATACCAAGTATGACATATATGGGAGGGAATCCCTCACTGGTCAGTTTAGGGTCATCTGTCCTGTCTGCTCCTCCCTGCAGGTGCAGCCGTTCACTTTCTGCACCCCCCCAATGTGGTACACGAGATCCAGCAGTGGCCTTGGTCTGCACACCAATCCTTGGTAGTAACTCTGGACATGGAGTGTTAGCACTGCTAGAAGCAGACACTGTCTGTGAGAACAGGCTGCTGACTTCAGAGAGTGCAGTTAGAAGAACTGAGCTGAAAAGTAAAATCACCGAACAGAATTCTTTCTGCTCTAACTCAGACCAGGACATCTCTGCACAGAGATGCTCCAGTCCCATCAGCATCTTTGTAACCTCTGTTGGGGCTCTCTTCAGTAGTCCCTTGTCAAACTGGTGTACTTTAGTGTGTGAATAGCTATCAGGTCTGGATATTCACCATGGGGCTTCAGTTCTGTGAGAGCAGAGAGCCTCTGCTGCTGCAGTGAAGAGAGGATGCACGTTGCGGTGCTCCCACCACAGGCCAAGATTGAAACAAATCCCTTCTGTTGAAGAAGTTGCTGAGCAAGTGTAGTTTAGGTGCACAACAAAGTCCAGCTGGCTTCAAATGCTGTTTACAAAAGACTGGGCAAATTTAATAATTTGTGCAGAAGTTAATGGAAATGGCCAGAGCAGAGGGGAGGTGGGATGGCACCTTGCAGCCTCACAGGCTGCTCTCCAGAATTGTGCCTGCTCAGGTTTAGTGTAAGCTGAGCATTTATGGAGAACTTCAAAAGCTATCTACATTCAAGAAGGTCTTAGAGGACAACGAGGTTCAAACATCAATGAAAAGGATTGCTTCTCCTCTGTATGCTCCTGGCCTTCTCTGGACTTGCATAATGATCTTGGGCAGGCTTCTTGGAGGTGAGTGGCCCTGGGAGCTCCCACCCGTGTTGGTCAAAACTGATCCCATCTGACAATGTTGTTTCCCATGACCCTTGTCAGCTCATATGCGAAATGAGTGTTTTCTAAAACACTGGTTGAAAGATGGGCTTCAACATGGTGTCCTCTGATGCTTTCCTCGGGGCTGAAGGGAGGTTAGGTCGAGGTTTCCTGGCAGAAGGGTGCAGCTCTGTGGTTCCAGCTCGTCTTTCTGCCACACCAGTGAGAAGGTGCCACGTCTCAGTCTTGCTGCAGTGAGGAGCAAAGCCTTGGCCACCCAGGAGACTGTTTTGCTCCAGTTGTGGTGTTGTGGGTTGGAGATAATCTACCACGCTAGAGAAGGGAGCTCGGGCTAGAGAGCTTTCCTGAGAAAGGGAAGTTGTTTCCCATTGCAGTCACTTGGTAAGAAGCACTTAATTTGCTCTGACCCTTTTCACCCTGATAAGAGGGAAGCACTCCTTACATAGCCGCCACTCAGACAGCTTCGTTGCAGGTGGTGGGAAGGCTGGAAACCTGCTGGTTCTGCTCTGGTTCCCAGCTTTAAGTCTTGATTTGCCAAATACATATTCACAGCGAGATCAAAACAAGCGCGTTGCCTGCTGGTGCTGTGTAATTCCTCTGCAGGTGCTGGAGCCTGGCCTAGCTGCTTCTATCTGATGGGAACACTCCTGACTGTTTGATTCCTGCTGGTGTTCTCCACCCTCCCAAACAAAAGCTCCAGGTACAAATGATACCTGCCTGAGAAAACTCTCGTCTCGATTAGCTTCGCGGGTACCGAGCGTCTTCAAAGGTAGCCAGGCACTGGAAACCGTGGTAGCTGCTGCGATTCCCTTCAGGAGAGGCAGACACCACACCTCATTCCTCCACCTGCTCACGATCACCAGTTGCTGGAGCGTGGCCTGGAGGCACAATCCCAGACAGTGGTGCTGCCTGGGGGATAAGGGCTGCGTTTGCCGGTTGGCAAGCGGGCTGCTGCGCCTGCAGGAGAGCGTTCCCAGCCTTCAGTTGTCTCCACATGGAGCTGCAGGGTGGAGAAACGAGTGTGTGGCCGAGGAAGGATCTCTGGTGGCTCTGGCTGGTGTGGGGGGTGCAGGTGTGCCAAATGGGAGCGTGCTTCTCCTAGCTGTGGGCTAAACACTGCGGCGCAGCGTGGATTTCAGTCCCTCTGGGTTCCTTATCTTGCTGCTGCGGGTGTCACCCTTTCAGCGCTCGTGGGGCTCTGGCAGAAGTCAGGGAGACAGCTCTTTGAGGGGACAGGGTTGCACTGTGTTACAGTGCCAACATAGCATGGCAGTACTGCTCTGCTCACATCCCACTTCTTGAATCACGTTATCAAGCCACTGATGCACAGGTTTGCTCTTTAATGGTTCCTCTTCCTTACAAGAAGGCTGGGACAAACAGTATGCTTCTTTATGTGGAATCTTATTTCTTTTTAGAGAATCAAATCGCAGAATCAGAGGATAGTATGGGTTAGAAGGGACCTCCGGAAATCATCATGTCCAACCTCTCTGGTCCAGTACAGTCACCCAGAGCAGGCTGTCCAGGATTGTATCCAGGCAGGTTTGGAATCTCTCCAGAGAAGGAGGCTCCACAACTTCTCTGGGCAGCCTGCTCCAGGCTATGGCAGCTTCACAGGCAAGAAGCTTTTCCTTGTGTTCAGATGGAACCTCGTGGGTTCCAGTTTGTGCCCATTGCCTCTTGTCCTGTTGCTGGGCATCACTGAGAAGAGTCTGGCCCCATCCTCTTGACCCCCACCCTTTAGATATTGAGGAACATTGATCTGATCCCCTCTCAGTCTTCTCCAGGCCAAGAAGCCCCAGGTCTCTCAGCCTTTATTCATCAGAGATGCTCCAGTCCCCTCAGCATCTTCAGAGCCTCTGCTGGACTCTCTCCATTACTTTCTTGTCTCTCGAACTGGGGAGCCCAGAACTGGACACAATACTCCAAATATAGCAGATCAATCCCTGACCTGTACTGGTGCAGGGCATTGTACACTTGACCTTGTTGAACTTCAGTGTTGAAAAGGCAAAGTGTAGAGTCCCACACCTGGGGAGGAATAATGCTGTGCACCAGTACAGGTTAGGGGTTGACCTGCTGGAGAGGAGCTCTGTGGAAAAGGACCTCAAAGTCCTGGTGGACAGTAAGTTATCCCTGGGACAGCAATGTGCCCTTGTGGCCAAGGAGGCCAATGGTCTCCTGGAGTGCATTAAGAAGAGTGTGTCCAGCAGGTTGAGGGAGGTTCTCCTCTCCCTCTACTCAGGCCTAGTGAGGCCACCTCTGGAGTACTGTGTCCAGTTCTGGTCTCCCCAGTTCAAGAGGGACAGGGAAATACTAGAGAGAGTCCAGTGGAGGCTACGAGGATGATTAAGGGACTGGAACATCTCTCATGAGGAAAGGCTGAGAGATCTGGGGCTGCTTAGCCTGGAGAAGAGAAGCCTTAGAGGGGATCTTACTGGTGTGTACAAATATCTGAGGGGTGGGTGTCAAGTGCAAGGGGCCAGTCTCTTTTCAGTGATGCCCTGTGACAGGACAAGGGGCAACAGCCACCAACTGGAATGCAGGAAGTTCCAACTCAACATGAGGAAAAATTTCTTTCCTGTGAGGGTGATGGAGCCTGGAACAGGCTGCCCAGAGAGGTTGTGGAGTCGTCTTCTCTAGAGACTTTCAAACCCCCCTGGACATGTTCCTTTGTGGCTTGCCTTAGGTGACCCTGCTGGGGCAGGGGCTTGGTCTTGATCTCCAGAGGTTCCTTCCAACCCCTAGTATTCTCTGATTCTATTATTCTTACATATCAAGGTCTCAAGAAAGTTTCTGTGATGTAGAGGAAGTCAGTGGGGTGCAAAAAATGGAACAAAACAGAGCTAAGGTAAAGTTGACATCACCTGTCCATCCTTGGCGTGGGCCATGTTGGCCCCCAGGCTGTGCCCATTTGCTGGTGTCTCCCAAAACAGTGATGACAGCAGACAAAGTTGATTTTTATCATCCTGTAAGGGGTAAGGATGTTCAGAAACTGGCAGGACCCACTGCTGAGCAGGGTGAGGTTTGCCTTTGTGACAGAGAGACTCCATTTGCTGCTTTCAGTTTCTGGTTTCTGTTTACAGGGGAGACCCAAGCGTCTGAAGGAGCAATTTGACAAAATCCTTTGCTGCTTTTATCTTTGCATGTGGGTAAAACTCAGGTTCCTGTTGTCCTCGGTGGCCAAGACAGGGGTGTGGTATCTCTCAGTCCTGGCTTTGTCTTCCTAAAAGATCTGTCTGCTGCAGAAGCAGTTTCCTACTCTTGGAATAAAGTCCTGGTTGCAACACTTAAAGCTGCAGCTCCTCCACTGGCCTGTTTTCCTTTGAGGATTGAGTTGATACCTAAACATGGTTTTGAGCTTCTGTTCTGAAAAGAGCTGCCAACTTCTGAAGTCATTGCTGGAAACTAGGGGGGAAGAGAGAGATCTTGACAGCTTATCAACTGTTATCTTTTATCAAGATTATCTTTAGGGATGTTAGTTGATGTGGCCCAACTTAGCCACAGCAGGATGGGATGGAAGGATGGTGTGGGTTTAGTGCAGTGTTAGCTGGGCTTTGGACTTGGGGCCTGTGTTGTGTGTGGTAGAACCACGACCAAAACCATGGCACAGCTTTTATCTTTGCTCCAGCCCTGCTTGCCTCTGGCTCTTCCTGCTGTTGTGCAGTGCTCTCTGGGAGGTGAGGTGGGTGAGCCAAGCTGCAAGTCAGACTGGTGTGGGCAGGGCCTGTACCTTCATCGAGAATGGGAAACCAGACACTACAGGCTGAGGGGTATCACAAACCCCTGCTGGTTTCTCTCTAGGGTGCTTGCTCTAAGTGCATGTGAGAAAGAGCTACTGCAGCTCGACAGAGCAGGAGGGAGGTGGGGGACTGAACTGGAGAGAGGCATCAAAGCTGCTTCCTGATCAGAGTCTGGCTTGTGCTTTGCTGTAAGTTGGTGGTATAGACCCAACCACTCCTTCCCAGGAAGGATTAGTGAGATAAGACCCACGTGGCAGGGCACTCAGCTCAAACATTGCTTTCAGGTGACTTTGTCGAGTGTCTTAATTCAGGAGACGGGATCCTTGCTGCTTGCAGCAGTTCCCCAGGAAGGACTGTGCAGGGTCACTGCAGTGTTGGGGCAGATGGGTGCTGTGTTGCTTTCCAGGTGTTGGGGGGGAGCAGTGGGGTGGAAGACTGTGTGTTAAGTTCTGTGGGTATGGCTTCCTGACATCTGCTGGCATGTCTGACACCTCTCTGATGACCTGCATGTAACACTACACATCTTTGAGAAGAGGAGCTCCTGAATCCTATCGGCAGCTTCTGACCCTGAGGCAAATCCCATGGATAGCCCCATGTTTTCGCCATGTAAAGTCGGGTCATGCTGGTGAGTCCTGAGGATACTGCCAGATACCCTTCTGGCTCATAGAATCAGAGTCATTTATGTTGGAAGAGACCTTTAAGATCATCGAATCCAACCATTAACCCAGTACTGCCAGGTCACCACTAAACCATGTCCCTCAGCACCACATGTACATGGCTTTTATACCCCTCCAGGGATGGGGACTCCACCACTGCCCTGGGCAGCCTGGGCCAGGCCTTGACAACCCTTTCTGGGACAGGGTCCTTCAAGATGGTGAGGACAGCCCTGCCATGTCCAGCACAGGTCTCCAGGGGGAGGCGAAGGGGGCCGGCAATGCTTTGCAGACGGGCTCTGTGCACCCCCAGGCACTCTCTGCCAAGGTCTTCATGCTGCAGGGCTGTGGAGGGTGAGTGGTGTGGGCTCTTCCCAGGAACCGTTTTGGTGGCTCTTTGCTTTCAGACACCGCTGGCTTGCTGCATCTCCCCGTGAGGAGCTCAGCAGGAGGGCTGCTTCTCAGCCTCCTCCAGGACTTGTTTTCTGGGGCACGGGGAGATGGAGGCAGATGAACTGAGCTACCTGGCAAATCTGGGATTGAAGCAAGCACAGTTCTGATGAATTTCCACCTAACTGGTCCCGTGTTTTTGTGGTGCAGCCACCCGACCCTGCCCCTTTCTCCTGGCCATGCTGGTTGCCCCCCCGTGGACTCAACACCCGTTGCTGGAGTCCCTGTGGGTCTGTTTTTCCCCTTGGTGCCTGCCTGCGTGCAGCATTTTGGCAGGGAACCATGTTTAACTGGACAACGCATCTGCTTCCTCCACGAGCTTAATATTAAACATGCTCTGCTGGCAGGAGCTTTTACGAGCTGTGGAGGCAGCAAAGGGAAAAATTACTTTGATACCAAATAAACTTTTTGCCTGTGTGCTCACATCTGGGTTGTGATACCATTGGGTCACAAGTGGTTGCCTCACGATGGTGTTTCCTGGCACAGCTTTTCAGTCTCCAAACCCACTCCCCTGCCCCCCATCCTCTGATTTGTGCCCCCTGCACTGTTTTATATTACAGTACCGGGGTGTCCTGATCAGATCTCTGCCAGTGCAGCAGAGCTGGGTAAGCATCTCCACCTCTTGCAGAGCCTCCAGTATACCGGTCTTGCTGGTTTCCAGTAGGATGCGCAGGACTTTCCCAGCACATCCCATTACAGAGCAGCATTGCATGGCAGCACGGCTAAGGGGATTTAAGGAATATTAAGGGTGATCTTTCATTGCTGTGTAATTAACTTCAACAGCTTTTGAGCTGAAACAAATTACCCTCAAAGAGCGTTTTTGTAGCAAGGAGAACTTTGAACTGCTGCTACCAGCCCTTTTGTTGTCTGGGTGGGGAGCAGCCCAGCCGGAGCAGGGAGTCTGCTCCTTCTGTCTGTGCCTGCAGCTCCGTGTGTGGTTTTAGATGTGATAGTGTGGCCCAAACCAGCCCTGGCTGGGGTGTGCCAGCCTCCAGTGTAAACAAAGACAGAGGTTGTTAGCTGTGGCTGTAATTAACTCCTGAAAGGGAGAGCCCAAGGCATGGGAAACTACCCCAGTGTCTCAGGGAAGCCTTGGGCTCCGCCCTGGGTGTCTTTTACTCTACGGAATATCCTGGTGTGCCCCCCAGATGTTGGGCTTGCAGGGGGGAAGGACCTGCTCCTCCTTGGTCTGCCAAAGCCGGAGAGGCGCGTGTCCCGTGCCCTGTGTCGCCTCTGGGTCCCTGTGACTGCTTCGGAGGCTTCCAGTGCACGGTGCCATCCCCAGATGCTGTGTGCAAGTTAATCCAGGGACGCAAAACTTCACCCAGCTTATTGGGAGAGGCAATTCAGCTGAACTGCTTTATCTTGCAGTCGTGCATGTTATAAGGTGGCAGAGTCATCCAGCCAGGACCTGGTGATCTGATTGGGTGTGGTAGCCACTGGTGCCCTTTTCAGGGTTTCCAGCAGGACCCCTCCTGCTAGAACTCCCTGAAAACCTTGCAGAACACATCTAAAGATTTTTTTTGTGTGTGTTTAGTTTTCATTTGCATCTTTTCTCTCTCACTGGCAGGGGCTGTGATGATGGTGTGACCTGGTGGCCTGTGTAGACCATGCTGGGGAATGTGGTACAGGCTCCAGCAATATACCCAATGGCTCACAGCCCAGCTGCTGCCAGATTTCAAGGCAGAAGTTCTGCCTGGGCTGATGTTACTGAGCCCTGTGGGGAGGAGCCTTCCTGTTCTGGAGAATCTGCTTGGGAAGAGCAGAAGGACTCCAGCAGCTTGCCTGGCATGCCTCAACCAGGGGCAGCTTAATTGTCTTTGATAAATTTGTCAGGTCATAAAACCAAATGAAGATGGGAAGTGCTCACGCTCAGCTCTCATTGCTGATGGGATGCAGGGCAGATGCATTTCAAACTGGCCTGAACGGATTAAGCCCAGCGTCCAGAGGAATTGCAGAGACAGGGAGGGGGCCCCTGCCTCAGACAAAAAAAACATGCAATCGAGACGTGGAGGGCAAGCATCCCAGCTCTGCAGTGTTATCTGGGGGTACTTTGTACCCCTCTGAGCCTGTCATAGGAGCTGAGGGCTGCAGGGCTGCGGGGTGGGTACCACACGTTTGTCACATGTCACTGGCATGGTCATGGCTTGGTCCTTCACCCATCCCTGGGGGAATTGTGTCACTGGTTGGAGGTTTGTAGTGTGGTCCCGTGTCCCTGGGGAAAGGCTGTCTGACCTCTTGGGTGCTCTCGGGAGAGGAGAGGGGAATAATTGTATCTGTGGCTGGTCTGGGCCTCTCTGCCCATCCATATGCTCACCAAGGGCATGGTCAGAGGAGTTTTAAGAGCTGCTTTTTTACTTTAGATGAAGATGGGGAATGTGAGTCCCTGATCTGGATGAGTTAAAGTGTGAGAGGCAGACCTGTCCAAATTCCCAAGACGAGAGAAAACACCATCTCAGAACTAATAGTAGCATCCTGGTCTTGCCTCCTTTTCCTCATGTGGTAGCAAGTGCTTGCTGTGACTGGGGTGCTGGGATGGGTCGGTCTCAGCTGAGTCTCTTGCAGTGGGGTTTCAATACCAAAATGTGGTGTAGGAGGGGTCACAAGGAGCTTGATCTGTGGAGGTGGAAGGCAAATCCACTAGCTGAGGCAATTCAGGCCGGCAACTCTGTGGTTGCATTTCCAGGGCTGTGTCATGCTGTGCTGCTGCTCCTCCAGCTGTGAGGGGAGCTCAGGGTCCAGCAGCCTCCTTGCTGGTGGGGACAAGAGGCAAGTGCCGAGTAACCAGGTCTGTCTGATGGGACTGATCTCTAAGGCCTCACGCTTCCCCAGAAGCCAGCTCTTAGCTTTAAGCCTGGGCATAAGTGATCTGCTCAGCTGGACTTTAAAACAAGGGGAAGCTTTCACCTCTGGTTTTGGCTATGCCCTTGTAGTGGTGCAAAGAGAACAAGGAGCAGCATGAGAGGCTGCAGAAGGAGCTGTGAAGCGGTGACACGTGGCCAAGCTGTCAAGCAGCTGCATACCCCTTAGTTACCCCAAACCCTTCTCTTGGGGGTGAGTGTGTAGTGGGTGCATCCCCCTGGGATGAGGCAACAGGGCGGGCAGTGGCTCACTGTCTGGAGAGGCCGTGCTGACTCTGAGCTGGCAGCAGCTTTGCTGAGGCATTCACCCACCACGAGCTGCCCGTGCCGGGGAAGGTTTGTAGCCCACTGGGCTGGCTGCGGAGCTGGGCTTATAACCTTTAGATAAGCCAAGTGTAGTAAGTTAGTGATTAGATTTATCATAAAGCAATGTAATGAGAAGCAATATAGCCAAGCACTTCCCATTTGGTGACGCACATCCAAATCTTAATAGAAGCCGACAGCCTGACCCTGTTACTGTGCTCTGGCCAAATACAATCATCCTGATAGTTCCCTGGAGAAAGCAGCCACGGCTTTAATATGTCTTCTCAAAACATTTATCTGACCAGCTTTTAAAAAAAAAAAAAAGAAAAAAAGGCAACCAGCAAACCTGCAAGTGATTCAGAGCTGGTTTATACAACCTCCCTTCCACTCTTGTTTCCCCAGCTCCTCTGTGGCTCAGGGAGGCCAAGGGAATAGAGCTGGAAAACCCCCGCCTGCCCCTTGGCCTGGGACCGTGGGGCAGTGCTCACAGTGGGATGGCTCAGCCCGGTGAGGAAACCTCTGGCAGTGTCCCCATTACTCTCTGGGCTGGGTTCTGGGGCACCCAAAGCCTATGGCACTGGCACCCGAGGGAAACATTAATGTCCTGTTAAGTATTCATAGTGAAGCTTCAAGAGTTGAAGGTATTTGGGCTGTTATTGGCATATTATGTCTTTGCAGGTAACACTTTACTACACTAGCTCTTTCAGGGCCAAGTCTCTGCTCTAAACCTTTCCCTGCCTTCCCCCTCTGCAGTTTAAAAGGGAAACAGCATCTGTTTATTACAACTTCCCCGTGCAAGCCTCTGTCCCTCTTGAAGACTGTACTTCTATTGACAAATCTGGGCATGTCCTAGGAGCACAGAAATCCTTGCACCTCAAGCAAAAGGTCAAACCCTTGATGTAAAATGGAACTGGGGCAAATGAAGGGTTGGTCTTTCTGAGCCCAAATTCTATCCTGACCGTTGCTGTATTTCACATCTTCACGTGTTTTCATACCTCTTCCAGTGCTGCTTTTGATAATCAACCATGTTACTGCTGGAAACCCATTTGTTGCATCAATTCCAGTAAAGGGAAGGACCAAACCAGGCCATGACCTTGGGCCACACCTGATGGTGCCATTTGGAGAAGCTGGAGCTGCAGGTGCCACTACACCCCAGCCCAGCACCTGGACTGACGCCAGCCACAGATCCTTGCAGGGCAAGTGCAGAGATGGGGAGCCAAGATCATCCCAGCAATGGTATGGGGATTTGGAGGGGGGGGTCAAGCTGGGTACAAGGAAAACCTTCCAGGAGTGGCTGAAAGGAGCAAGTCCTGATACCCATCCTTGCGGTGGGAGTGCTGGTTGCCACTGGCACTAGCAAAGGACTCCTCTGACTTGGACAGGGTGGCACCAGCTGGTACTGGGAACCTCAGGAAAAGCTGCAAGAAGTTGTGTGGCCTGCAGTCAGGCTGTCCCCGGAACTTCTTTCCCATAAAACGTGGTCTCTCCTTGGGAAGTCTTCTCCAGCATGGTGCTTCGTGGGCAAAACAGCCCAAGTGATTTTTGGTGCTTGCAGGTGGTTCACTTGATGGGCTTTCCCTGTTTGTATGTAGGTTATTTTTTGGTGTGAGTAATAGAAATACCCGGGGTAAGCTCAGCAGTTGTTTGATCCCACAAGTCCCTGCCCTTGGCTGCATCGTATGACATTGAGTTCCCCAAGGCAAATTGTGTGAAAAGATGCTTTTTTTTTTTTTATCACTTCTGAATTTACTGTCTCTTCATTTCTGCTGAATGCCCTGTTGTTCGCAGAGCGTGAATACAAGCTCTGTCCCTGGGACTGGGATGGCCCCAACTGCTGGGCACCAGAGGACCTCAAAGATGCATTTTCTTGAATGTGCTGATTTTCAGAAGAGCCCTCCAAGGCAGGGCAATTACTCCGGCTTTGTGCAGCAACCTTGATGCAGGAGATGGCCTAAGAGGAAGATGGAGGCACAGAGAAGATCCACTTGGAGGGGGGAGGGAAGCCAGCCAGCTCTAGTGGGAAGAGTTCTGAACCTCTCTTTGTGTTGCTGGACTGGCGTAGCGGTGACCTTGTCCTTCCTCTGCCCTCACTTGAGTGTAAGTGCTGCGAAAGCGCCTGGGAACCAGTGGCACAGCAGGGGCTGGAGAGGACAGGGCTGGTATTATGCTTTTTCCCTCCACAGCCCAGGCTGCTCTTCCCAGTTTGCTTTTCGTTGTGCTGGTTGGAAGTCTGAGTGCACTCTGCTTACACTGTTGACTCCAAGGTCTGGCCATGCTTGCCAGATGTACCAAGATGAGCATGGGCTGAGATGTTCCGTCTTACTCCACTGCACCTCTTGCATGTATTCAGTTCCTACAGCTTAAAGCACACCATGTCCCCTGACACCATCCCTAGGTGCTTAGCAAGGTGTTGTGTCCAGAGCTAAAGCCAGCACAGGGAAAGAAATGGACTTCTTGGAGCAGGGCCAGAGGAGGCCACAGCAATGCTCCAAGGGCTGGAACCCCTCTGCCGTGAGGTCAGGCTGAGAGATTTGGGGTTGTTCAGCCTGGAAAAGTGCTCAGGAAATTTTTGATGCTAAGTGTGGTGAGACACTGGCCGAGGTTGCCCAGAGAGATGGTAGAAGCCCCATCCCTGGGAACATTCCAGGGGAGGTTGGGCAGGGCTCTGAGAATCCTGCTCTAATTGCAGATGTCCCTCGTCACTGCAGGGGGGCTGGACTAGATGACTCTTTAAAGGTCCCTTCCAACCCAACCCATTCTATAATTCAATTACCTGAGTGTCTAAGTATCCCTGGGCTCCTAGCTGGAGGATGCCTGCAAAGTTTGGGATGTTCCAGGGAAGCAAGGACTGCTCAGTTGAGGGTTTGCGGGAGGAAATCCCTTCCAGAGCTTCTGCTAACTTACCTGAGCAGGTTGGGAAACCTGCCTTCTGGTAAAACAGGAGCAAAGGATGATTAATCAGAGGAGCAACATACGGCTGTTAATTTTCTATCCCTTGAACTTTAACAAGCACCTCGGCATTAGGAGAAGAAATGATTCAGCCCAGCTGTGAGGAATAGGTTAGGTGCTGGAGAGCGTCCAAAGAAAGGCAACAAAGCTGGTGAAGGGTCCAGAGCTCAAGTCTTGTGAGGAGCAGCTGAGGGAGCTGGGGTTATTGAACCTGGAGAAAAGGAGGCTCAGGGGAGACCTTCTCGCTCTCAACAACTCTGAGAGGAGATTGCAGCCAGGTGGGGTTGGTCACTTCTCCCATAGAACAAGTGATAGGACAAGAGAAAATGGTATCAAGTTGTGCCAGGGAAGGTTTAGGTTGGACAAGAGGAAAATTTTGTTCCCCAAAAGGGTTGTCAAGGCCTGTTGTAGGCTGCCCAGGGCAGTGGTGGAGTCCCCATCCCTGAAGGGGTTTCAAAGCTCTGGAGATGTGGTGCTGAGGGACATGGTTTAGTGGTGACCTGACAGTGCTGGATTAATGATTGGACTTGATGATCTTAAAGGTTTCTTCCAAGCAAAACAATTATATGATGCTATGACAGGGAGGCTGGAGGACAAGCCAGGGCACTGTGATGGGGACCCCATTCCTCTAGGGCCTGGCAGTGCCACCAAGGAACAGCAATGCTCCTATCAACCCAGCCGGGATTTGCTTCACAAGCACAGTAACCTTCATGGTAGGCTGTGGCCATATCTGTGTACACACACCCCGCCCTCCCCAGATGTGGGGACTGAAAAGTGTCCCCTTAATGTCACTAGAGGTCACTGCCGCTCTGGCTGTGCTCCGGAGCCTGTTCCTCACCTGGAGCTACAGCCAAGCTGAGGAGGAGCAACGACAGAGAGCTCCTGGGAGCTGGGGCCATGCTGCACAGACTGCCTGCAGCTTTTGCAGGAGTAAATGCTGGCAGAGAGATTGAGTTTGCGGGAGGACTCGCCCACAGGAGAGGCTGAGTAACTAAGGTGATGCTGCTGGACACCTTCATGCCTTTTGCCTAGCCCTGCTCTCTTCTCCTTGAAGCTCCAGGACCCAAACCTGTTGAAAGGAGCAGGCAAAGGGCTGTGCTGCTCCTCTTATCAGCATCAGGACCAAGTGACTGGGTGGCTGCCAGGCAGTGGATCTCCCCTTCTTGCTGAAAGAGCTGGGGCAAAGAAGCAGCCAAGTGTCCTCCTAAAAGCAAGGGCTGGGAAGACGGAAGGCTCTAATTCATCTTTTCGGATAAACCCCAGGAAATTGTGGTGTGCTCCAAGTGTTGGGAGCCTGTGTGGGTCCCAGTGTGCTCAGAAAGGTGGGTTTTCTGCTTGTGAGGTTTTGGTTTGGGTTTTTTTTTTTGTTGGTTTGATTTTTTTTTTTTCCTTAGAAGCATCCAGGTAAAACTCTACAATATGTTTGATCTTTGGAGATTTTTTTTGTTTGCTTGATGTTTCTTTTTATTTTTCAGCCCCCTAACACTTTAGTAATCACAGTAGGAATCCCATCTTCCTTGTCACAGCTGTAGAGGAAAGATGAAAGCAACCCATTCCTCCATAGTTTGTGCCAAAATAGGTCTGGCCAATCATACTTCAGGGACCAGATCTCAGTTGCAACTACAACTTCAGCACCTCCACAACCCTTCCCTGTTCCTGTGCTGGGTGAAGGACAAGCAGCCACCCACCTGGGAGTATCTTGGTGAGAACTGCTCAGCCCTGAAACAAAAGAAACTCGTGGGGCAGGACCTCACCGTGGCATCCAACCCACCCCACGTCCCAGGAGGAGAGCAGATGGAGTGGTCGCTCTTCCCTCCCTGCATCCCAACGCTGTGGGCAGCTTGCTGTGAGCAAGTTGTCTGAAGGAACAGCAATTCCAGGTTTGGAGGTGTTTCTCACCTCTGTGAAAACAAACAGGGCTGATTTGTTAATTGCTTGTCCGCGGGAGCTGCGTGGCTCTGGCTGCGTGGGGTGGGAGCTGGGAGTTTTGCTCCAATTGATTGCATGCTCTTTTGCCCCAGCTTCAAAGATCTCTTTGG
Organism: Actenoides lindsayi; assembly: GCA_025331215.1. NCBI lineage: Eukaryota > Metazoa > Chordata > Aves > Coraciiformes > Alcedinidae > Actenoides > Actenoides lindsayi. Next base: position 36,669 of record WTSP01011062.1, read on the forward strand.
TTTTCCGCTCCCTTTTATGTCCTATCCCTTGAAGTCACACTCCTGTATGAAGACACAAACCCAGGACAGCTGAAGGGTTCATCACAATTATTGTGCAGAGTGTTTCAATAAATTAGCAGCTCATTTCTTTGCCAGACAGCACTTATTTTCTAAGTGGCCTGTGTCTGTGCAGCCTACAGCACGCATTGGGATGTCAGCTTGGGAGGATGCAGCTAGACACACTTAGCTGTGATTCAGATCTGAATGGGACTCTGCACAGGTTTTAGCCCAGCAAAACAATCATCTGCAATTTCATCTCGGTTGGAGATTTCTGCCAGTTGGATTTTGCAATGTAAAGACAAGAAGTTCCTTCCAGTGAAGTGGGAATGCAAAGTACCACCGCCTGGAGCTGCTGCTGGAGAGGAACAGTTGGCACAAGCAGCTGCAGACTTCTTTTTTTTTTTTAATAGCTTTTTATTTATTAAGCTACATTGGAGTCTGATTCACTTGCTTTGCTCTATATTTATTAGTACTTCACCTGCCTTGAACTGGGAGCTGCAAGCACTTTGATAAATGGATTGTCTTTCCTGGAATGAGGTCCCAGCATCAGCTAATCAGTAGCTTCAGAGTGATTGCCAATGTACGGCTCGTAACTCAAGAAGGGCAAGGAGAAAAACCCCAAGTAGCAGCAGTGCAGGGCTTGCTCAGAGATGGGACAGTGACCCACAGAATCCTAACATGGTGGATGTTGGAAGGGACCTCTGGAGCTCATCTCATCCAGCAGGGCCATCCAGAGCAGGGTGCCCAGGATCACAGTGTCCATGCAGGTTTGGAATCTCTCCAGAGAAGGAGACCCCACAACCTCTCTGGGCAGCCTGGGCCAGGCTCTGGCACTCTCACAGCAGAGAATTTTTTCCTTCTGTTCAGATGGAACCTCCTGGGCTCCATTTTGTGCCCCTTGTCCTGTTGCTGGGCATCACTGAGAAGAGTCTGGCCCCATCCTCTTGACCACCACCCTTTAGATATTGGTAAGCATTGACCCAAATGCAGATATTCCCATCTCCATGGGGTTCAGTGTTTGGATATGGGATTGCTCCACTTGTCTGAGTTCTCCGTTTAATTCAGTGTTCTCTCAGTGGTAATTGCACACAGAGCTGCTCTACGTCCTCTACTCTAGTCATACTGAGCAGGAACATTGCCTGCTGGCATGGCTCAGAGACCTGCTGGAGGAGCTGGGACAGGCTTTGTGCAACTGAACACCCCTACCTGGTTTCAACCAGCCATTGTGAGCTGAAAAGGCGATTCCCTGTCTTTGGTAACACAAAAAGTGCTGTTAAGCAGTGGCCCTGCTTCCTGTAGGATGTCAGGGGTGCCAAACTGCTACAAGGCTTCAAAGGGTGACTTGACAGATTTGCGGTAGGAAAATCACCCAGTGGCTGTGAGAAACCAGAGCATGGGCTCTGGCCTGGGAAGTCCCTGGTCTCTTGTAATCGCCAGTGCTGGGAGCGCAGGCTGGGCTTAGCCACAACGTGGGTTGCAGGAGGAGTGCATTACCATTTTGGAGGTTTTCCACCTCACGCTGCCAGTGAGGAGCTTTGGGCTTTGTGAAAGAAGCTTTGCTGCAGCTGAAGCATCACTGCAGCGCCCACCAAACCTGTCTGTGCATGTGATGCCTTCATCCTCCCCTTACAGGACTTGACAGTCCAGCAGGCGCTTCATGCCCATATTTGCACACAGGATGCAGTGAGGGCAACCGTCCCCAGTGCCCTTTCTGTACCAGTTCCTGCCCGTGCTTGCTGCAGAAAGGTCCCTCACCCCTGTCCTATCACACCCCAGGCTTAAAGGGCTGAGGTGTACAGGATCAGGTAGGAAAGAACCCAGAAACTCCAGCTAAAGGTGCCCTTGCTGTCATGGCCTGAACAGCCTCCCCAGGCTGGGGTCAAGGAGGCTTGAGACATTTCACTAGGTACCTCATGGGTGTGATTGCAGCTTTTCCTGTCATGTCTCACATCTGCTGCAGCATCCAATTCACTTCTTCCTTTAGCTGAGGAATCAACCATGTCTCTCCTCTGCCCCGGTGTATTTCTGTGAAAGCCTCAGGACACAGTGGGCTCTGTGGGCATGGGAGGCCAGTGCTGCACCCTCCTTTGTACAGTGCCAGACCCCTCTCTGTCCCACCCAGCACAGCGGTGGCTGCACCTGACCTCTGTGGCTTTTCATTTTCAGGCCTCACATTTTCTCCACTGCCTGGCAATGAGAGCTGGGTGCTGGCCTCTCTTCAGTCCTCCTCAACTGTCCCAACTGTTGTCCTCTCCTGGTGGGGAACCTTTCCTTTTCCCGTCTCTACAAGCATTAACTGATTAACAATCCCCAGAAAGGTATTTGAGTTTGAACCCCTCTGATGTGAGGTCAATCCAAGACAGTTGGGGTTGTTTAGCCTGGAGAAGAGAAGGCTCCAGGGAGACCTTATTGCAGCCTTCCAGTATCTGAAGGGAGCCTATCAGAAAGCTGGGGAGGGACTTTTGACAAGGGCTTGTAGTGACAGGACAAGGCATAATGGCTTCAAACAGGAAGAGGGAAGATTTAGATTAGAAATTAAGAAGAAGTTGTTCACCCTGAGGGTGGTGAGACATTGGCACAGGTTGCCCAGGGAACTTGTGTGTACTCTGGATGTGTTCAAGGCCAGGTTGGAGGAGGCTTTGAGAAACCTGGTCTAGTGGGAGGTGTCCCTGCCCATGGCAGGGGGGTTGGAACTAGATGATCTTGTTGAAGGTCCCTTCCAACCCAAATCGTAGAATTCTGGGACACTGCAGGCTGTAGCACCAAAAAGAAACAGAGATAATCACAGACCCTTTTGGCATTCCCACTTAATAACTTGTCTGGGATCCATTGGGACAGAGGTCATAATTAGAGAAGTAGCTTGCTCAGACTTAGCCCATGGAAGCCATCAGAAAGAGTTGATCTTTAGATGATCTTTAAGGTCCCTTCCAATTCAAAGCATTCTATGATTTGAGCAGCAGCCTCTGTTAGTGGGGTCTCTGGCACTGCCTAGCTGTCCTGGGGAGCTGGTGTCGTCCCACGGCATCTGAAGCCATGGGTTAATCTCTTTCAACAGTAAGAAAAAAATAAATAGTTTAACTGCTCAACTAGCTAACAGCTTGGGATGCAGTTGATGCAAGGCCACTCCTCATTATCTGCTTTTTCCCACCTTCTTAATTTGGAGATGGGTAAGGGGAAAATGTGATATTTCCTGAAAATGACTGTCTGTGGTAGGGAGAGGTGGCAGTTTTGCAAAGGCGGTTTGGCGATATGTCTATATTTAATGTCTAGATGTTGCTATGGAGAAGCTGGATGGAGGCCACCAGGAAAGAGCACCTGGGTGAGAAGGGACCACGGCCCCAGGCAGACGTTCCTGTGGGGCTTCCTCCTTGTCTGGGTGGCTTATTCTGGACGCTAGGGTCAGCTGGACCCCGAGGTAGGGCTGTCCACACAGGTAGGACACAAGCAGGTGTCACCTGCCCTGCTGCCTCTGTAGAGAGGACAGTCAGGGTAAGGAGCTACCAGGGGGTCTGAGCAAGGCAGCAGCACCCATAGAGAGACCAGCGCTGCAAGGAGCTGCCCTCGTGGCTGTCCCCTCTGCACGGTGAGCCTATCTTTAAAAAATAAATAAATAAATCTCTGTCAGTTAACAAAAATGTTTCAGGCCTTTCGGGTTTTTCCCTGTGATTAAGTCTAACAAGAAGAGACAGTGGAGGATTTATGAGTATCTGCTTGCTGATTTCAACTTTACCTCTGTTGTGACAGAAGATCTCATGCTGTTATTCCTGAGGAAGGACTTCATGCAATGTGACCGCAGCCCTGACGGCAAGAGCAGCATCCTAACCCTTTCCAGGCTGCCTCACGAGGGAGGCAATGGCTAGCGAAGGACGGAGCAGGGGGCGGCAAAAAAATCAAGCAGCGGCAGAAATCGGGATGGAGGAAAACGCGATCTGAACCTTGACAGCATTGCCATGGTAACGGGGGACCTGCCGGCCAAAGCTGCAGGCTGGCATCGCGGGCAGCGTGGCACTGTGGGCAGTGTGGCTGGTGGGATGGGGAAGCTGACGTTTCCCCTGGGGAAGCCGGCAGGAGCCTCGGGGAGTTGCTCGGGGAAGGTGATGGCAGGATGAGAGGCATCTCTGGGAAATGAGGGTCCCTTAGACAGAGGCTGTTCTCCTCTGCCTCCCCTCCTATCTTGCTTCGCATCCACGAGGAGCCACAGCCTTAGCCGCAGCCCCATCGCTGCTTCCAGACTGTCCTCGCAGCGCGGCCGCCTTTCCACCCAGCTGCTGCTCAACCACAAAGGCCACATTTAGCTTGGTTAGTCATGCTGGTGGGAAGCAGCAATTCCCCTTTGTGAAATAACAACAAGGCTCAGGCTATGTTTTAATTCTAGCCCCAGGGTGTGAAACCCAAACCTTCGCATGTTGCTCGTCCAAACTAAAAAAAAAAAAATCCACTGGCCACACCGTCTGCTGACCAAGCCCCCACAGCACCTGCCCTGGCCAAAGCAGCTCCTGATCATCCTGATTACAGCCACCTGCCTGACAGGCTTTGTTTGAGGGAGGAGGAGACCCTCTCCCAGAGGGGCCAATCAGCACCCTGGTTCTTGCCTTGATGGTGGTTGTGGTTGGCCTTCAGCTCTGCATGCAGCTCTAGGGGCCTTCGATTTGCTCCAGCACCTTCCTGGGACCAAACTGCTCTGTGGTGTTAGAGAGGGACGGCATGAAACATTGCAGGTGAGCCTGGATGGGGTTCTGAGCAACCTGCTCTCGTTGCAGATGTCCCTGCTCACTGTAGGGGGTTTGGACTAGGTTACCTTTCAAGGTCCCTTCCAATCCAAAGCACTCTATGAATTGGCTCCCTTGGGGCAGCACTGTCGGGATGGGAGTAGCTTTGGCTGGAGGTATCTCTGTCAGTGGGGGTGGCATGGGCAGCAGTGTTGGGCAGGAATAACCTCACTGCCCCAGGGGCTGAGGAGCACGGCTGCAAAGCAGCAGTTGATTTAATGATGCTGCACTCTAATTACCAGCAGCATGGTTGCCCCCAGCTCCGTTGTGCTGCAGAGGGAGAC
>WTSP01011063.1:0-10131 GCA_025331215.1 Actenoides lindsayi
TGGGGAGGGAGGGGGGTTAACAGAGAGCGTCTGTTATAGGTCTAAGGGGCTGCCCTGACCCTAAACCGTGACACTGTCTCAGCAGTTTTGCTGCATATTTCCAACAGACTTCTTGCAACAGCAGTATTAATACTTCAGCAATCGTGCATAAGAATTTTGTTTAGCAACACAGACTTACATTGAGTACAGTTCACTGCAAGAAGAAAACCACATGCAGTTCATTTTAATGAAGACCAAAATTAGCATTGTTTCATAAAACTAAATACTAGTACTTTCTAAATAAATTTTCATTTCCACTAATTTTTCATTAAGAACTATGCTGAAGATTTCCTATAATAAAAAAAAAACCCACAACATTTCAAGTCTAGCATTCATAAAATACATTCCTGCACATTTTGATCCATGTCTGCCAGCCAAAAGGGCAGAAGGAGTCCTAAAAGCTCCTTATTTATAGCAAAAAAGTTTATCCAGCAAAGGTACTAACAAACAGGGTCTAAGACAGGCAGCAAAGACAGGCTGTTGTAACAAGACTCAGAGCTGTTTGAGCTACACTTGGAAACCCTGAAGAGGTTTGGAGACTGGAAATATTTTTAAGCCATTCTAGTCCACCCAGTCATTTGGCTGACTGGCCAGAGTCACAAAAGCAAGCATGACCGCCTGACTCTGCAGACTACAAGGATTTAGTACACTGGGACTACTCTGTCCTCCTTTCACAAAAGGTTTTATATAGACAGTGCCAATCATTAATTACAGTAATTTGTTGTTAGCCCTGTTTCCTAAGGAAATAAGGCCCCTACACTTGCATTGTCTGTTGAGATGGACATCTGTCCCCCTTAACAACTTCTGAGCTCACGGATAATTTCAAACACAATGGAAAGAACTAAAAAAACCTCACAGATGTTGCATTCTTATAGATTCCATGAATACTGCTGGATGGATAAAGGAAAGAGGAAAAATATCTGTAGTCCACCGAGGGAGAAAGGTAAACCTTCAGCACAGCAGAAGCTGGTTGTGCCAAAGAGCATGCCATCTTTTTCCTAGTATAAGTGACATAAAAGGGATAGGGGTGAGCAGAGTAATTGCAGTGGTAGTACACAGAAAATGAGACCTAAGCCTGCAGAAAGACAGACTCAAAGTTCTGTCATGGAACAACCTTCTTTTTTATATTATTGCATAATAACAAATTTCTCAAATACTATCAAGCTGTCAAACAAAATGATTAAACTCTCTTCAGTTAGTTCCTTTGCATTATAGCCATGCTACCCAAGCATTAAATATACCTGTGCTTCACACATATGAATTATACAGGAAATTCTTTACTAATTTGCTATGAAACTGATCACAGGTTTATTATAAACTGTCAGATTTGTAATAGTTCTCTAGGGATCATAGGGTAGCTAACAAGATCAACCCTCTATTGCTTAACAGAATTTCCAAATTAATTTCTCACGGATCATCTATTTCCTTAGATATTCATGTTTCTTTCATTAAATAAGGACTATATCCAATGTTATTATTCTCTGGCTTCATAACAAACACTAAGATTTTATTTCATCAATTACTCTGTGTTATTCAAATTAAGCTGTTTAGTAAGTATGGTTTCCTGAGGACTGGTTTATATTGACCAGTGCTACAAAAATTCTCTGTGACATTTAAAAGGAAAGTATGCAGTTTGAGCATTACACATTTCTGTTTATCTCACCATGGATGTTACTAAAGGTCCCTATACGCAAGATATTCTTTGCTCGATATGTCTGCTTTACATATTAGTTGGAGTCTTTGCTGAAGTTATGAATATGATACTGTGGAAGGGAGAGCAAAGCTAATGACATCTTTACCAAGAGTAAAAAAGACAACATAAACCACACAACTGAGTTAATATTCAAAGAACAAGAATTTAATTTGGTATGCAACGTTTTCCTAGGAGAATCTTTATTTTCAATGCTACACATGTGAAAGTAAGAACGAATAAATGGCTCATTATCTACGTGTATAAAAATATAAACATCCTATCAAACATCCGCAAAGTCACCCTTCATGATATGCATCACTGAAAAGACCTATGCCTTCTAATTAAAAGAAAGACTGCCTTTTTTTTTTTTTTTTAGTAGCACTTGTAAATGCTACTGCATTCATCAGGACTCCAGTATTGTCCCTTTAGTTTTTTGTCCTTCTGCACGTCAACAGGTTAGCAAATTCATCATGTTTATCCATTCTTTGAGCTCTCAATAGAAGAAACCACCAAAACTCAGTGAATTTGCCTTGGGCATTTTACCTTTTAAAAAATTTTACTGAAATTACTGAGTAATGTTTAAGAAAAATACCTTCTTCTGTGGCAAACCATCAAATGACTAATACATTTATGGCACTGTCATTTTAAGTCTAAATGTAATTAGTTATCAATAAATGAAGGACCCCTTTCCCAATACCTCAAGCATTTTAGTTTTTAGCACAAACACAAAGATTAAAAAATCATCTGTTTACGGTTTTATTACATCAATTTTTACTTAAAATATGAGAATTTCTGAGTCATCTGCCAGCAAATGGATAGGCAATCATCGATCAAAATAGAGGCAATCTTTGTTTTAGAGATGCATTCAGCCACCTGGAAGTTTAGCTATGATATACATTCAAGCAAGTATGTAATTGAACTCAGTTATACAAGCTGATAATCATATTCAGTTTTTCCATAGAAACAGGTATAGGAACCCAGTAAAACATTACCATATTATGTACACAGCGTAATATGTAAATGCTCAGCTAGATATATTATGAAATTCTGTAGCACTAAAATGATTAAAAAACTAAATGATTAGTGTAAAATGTTTATATACTGTATATATATGTACACAAAATCACACGTTCAATTTAAAACTGTCCCTATTCATAGCTCCTACAGTGGATTTAGTAAGCTAACAGATTCTTAAAAAAAGAAAGCTATCTAGAGTGAATTTGAACACTTTACTGAAAACTGATTTTATACAAAATCTTAAAAAACATACTTCAGAATTACTCAACAGAACTAGAAAAAGACGGTCATTATTCTCAAGAATGGTATTGTAAAGACCTAGTAGCTGTGATCAATGTCCTTTCACTTGTGGTATAAATAAGTTAAGCGCGAAGAAATCATCTCAGAGTAAGGCATAGGACAAACAGGTTTCATTCTGTCTTCAGTTGTATTGGCCTCTCACTCTTATCTTATTGCTCGTCTAATTTGGCAGGTATGCATTTCTGTCCTTTTAAAAATACTCCATTATACAACTATCTACAACTGGACGATACCCAGCCCTTTCGTATGCACATCTTCAATTTAATCACATTAACAAACAATCTTGCTGATATTAAAAAAAAAAAAAAAGAAAAGAAATCATGGTGATGTAAATTAATTTCAGTTTTATGTGGTTGTGCATGCACTTAATGAAAGACCAAATGGTAAACACAGAGACTGAGCACTGAAACTTAACACATATGTAGCTATAGCTCTTAACATTTTAAAAATTAAAAAAAACCCTACTGTGAAAATCTTTGGTTAGAATACAAGTGCTAGCAGTATATCTAAATTTGGAGTTAAAACAATTTATTATTCAAGAGTTTTAAAAATGTAACTTCAAGCCTTTAATACGTACTGCTAAATTCTTCAACACTCCAGATACGTTTAGGATATTTTTCTGTGAAGGTATGAATAGACAAATACAGGGGTTTAAATCAATTTCAGGTTTTAAAAGAAAGTGCTTTTGTACCCCAGCGTTCAGGAATTTATTAGAATGATCTGCTCAGTCTTCCCTATTGTAGAATCTGCTGCTCAGATCATCTGTTCCAAAGCAAGCTACGGCTGCCTCCCCTGGGAAAGAAAGATTGTTAAGATAGCACAAACCAAATACAGCTTAGAAGGGGTAATTTCCCCTGAAGAAAGTTGGTATCATTCTTGGTTTTGTAAGAATGGGGTTTAATCCTTTCTAAGAAGCACTGTTTGTCTAGGAAGAGGTACTTAACTCTCAGCAGTGTCACTGCCCTGGTAGTACTGCCATGAAAAGTAAGAAACTGGTTCTTAAAAAAGTGGTTTTGGCATAAATTCTGTTGGCTTCAAAATTTTATAGCGCTAACATGAAAAAAATTAAAGTAACAAGCAGGGTGCTCTTGATTACACTTATAATGTACATCTGCATTAATTCAACATACATGATTTCAGCTTCCCAGGAAGCAGGCCCTACCTTCACACTGGCAAGCCTGACTTCATCTCACCCCCACCATTTTGAGGGTGCTTAAGGAAATATGCATTGAGATTTCTATGCATATTATAGACAGTAACTTCAAGAGAATTATAAGGACTTCACACCATCCAGGAAAGTTAAGATTCACAAGTGCTTCGATTTTTCAAAGCATCGTCATTTTACCTCTCAAGAGAATAAACCCATGTCTCTGAGAACACTTCATGGTTCAGAAGGTGGCTTATCCAGCGAATCTGTCCTTTCACATCAGCATTATGTGCCTGCTGTGCAGGCCCTGGTCCAGTTTAACAGCTTGGAGAGGGGAGTTCAGAGAGATAGGGAGCAGAGAGGGGTGACAGATGCAAACAGTCATGAAGGGCCATGTGCACGTCTCCTGCAAAATTACTTATCTCTACAAACAAAGTATGAGCCAGAGTGCCAACCTCTCACAGTCTGGCATCACTTCTATGTGATGATCCTTCACAGTCTGGCACCACTTTGATGGGGGTGGGGGATAAAACGAACCTTTACGGGGCTGCCCAACAAGGCATGTGGGGATGAGAGAAGACAGTCATTTGTCATGCCATCTTCAAAAGTTGCTGAAAAGCAACTGAAAAGTTCCTCAGCCCCTAAATGGGTGGGTTTTAAAGCACTCCACCCTGTCAGAGCTGACCCTCAGCTCCTGTACGTAGAGAAGGGTGGGGGCTGGGTGCACACACACTTTCCTGGGACAGATATTTGCTCCAGCTACCTCTCTCCTTCTTCACTACTGACACAGCTACTGGAAGGCATGTAGAGGCAGGATGATGGTGCAAGCCCGGATACAGTGGCTGAGCAGGGACACAGTGGCCAAGCAGAGAGATGGTGGCCGAGGCACGACATGGTGACCTCCTGTCCCCAGGGTTGTCAGGAGGTGCGTGCTGAAGGGGTGGGGGCTGCACTGGGGGCTGACGCGCCTTGTGCGTGGAGGCAGGCACCGGGGTGAGGAAAGCGCAGGGGGACACAGCCCCTCTCCACATCCTCCTTCCTCTGGGCTGGGAGGGGAGCGTGAGTGTGAGGGTGTGCAGGGGCCACCACCTTATCCCCACGCCACGGGCCGGGCTGATGCTCAGTCCCGGCAGAAGACATACTCGGTGTAGCTGGTCCAGATCTTATCATCAGCAGGACCGCCCTGCTCAGGGGCGAAGGCGCAGGTGCCGGTGGAAGAGCAGGCGGCCATGCGGAAGCCGGCCTCGGAGAGCCGGTCAAAGGCTTGCTCGAGGAAGTTGAACTTGAGGTAGTAGCGGGCGGTGTAGCGCTCGGGAGGGCGGTCGGGGTCGCGGCTCTCGTTCAGCGTCTCCCCGAAGACCTCCTTGGCCAGCGCCGTCTTGCCGCAGACGGTGATGCGGGCCACCCGCCGGAATTTGGCGTCGGCCTGCGCCTCCCGCCCGATGGTGTAAGAGCCCCGGTAGCCGATGGTGATGTAGCCCGAGCGCCTCCCGCCCGCCCCATCCAGCGACTGCGAGGGCGTGAGCAGCGGCCCGCCCGAGGGACTACGGCTGGCGGTGGGTGACGGGGCGGACGCCGCGGCTCCGCCGCCTCCTCCTTCCGGCGGTTCGGCCTCCAGGTAGCCGAGGAGCGGCGGCGGCGGCTCATCGGTGCAGAGCGAGCCGTCGCGGTGCAGTACGGCGGGGCGGGCGGCGGCGGCTGCCCGAGCCTGCGCCAGGCGGCGAGCCAGGTCGGGCAGCTGGAAGTACTCGGCTTCCCGCTGGAGGCGGCTGCGCTCGGGGAAGTGCTCGGGCAGCACCAGCTGCAGGTCCCGCAAGTAGTCCAGGATGTAGCGGAAGAGAAAGCCGTCGCGGTCGAGGAAGAAGCGGCCCTTGCTGTCCCGGGGCAGTTCGCTGGGCTGCTGCTGCGAGAACATGCGCCAGAGCAGCGAGTCGCGCACCGAGACCACGGTGCAGCGCCGCGTCACGTACACCTGCCCGCCCACGTTCAGCTCCACGATCTCCGGGAAGGACGACCAGCCGCCCGCCGCTGCCGCCGCTGCCGCTCCGCTCCCCGCGGCCCCGCTCCCTGCCGCCGGCGAGACGCCGCCGCCGTTGGGCAGCCCGCGGGCGCTGTCCGCCAGGGCCATACCGAAGGGACCCCGCCGCCGCCTCCCTTCCTCCTCCTCTTCCTCCTCCTCTGGCCGCCTAGGCTTCGGCGGGGCCGCCGCCGCCTGCGGGGGAGCGCGGAACCCTCCGCCGCTGCCCGCCGGAGGCTCCCGCCCCGTCTCTCCCCGGAGCCGCGCGGCCGCTGCCGCTCCGCTCCCCGCTGCTGCTGCGCTGACCGCTACCGACCAGGCGCCTCCGTCGGGCTGCGAGCGGAGAACCCCGGCCGCCGCGGCGGGGCCGTGTTTATGTAGAGCGGCCGCTCCTCGCGGGAGGCGTGGGAGGCTGGCGGGAGGCAGAGCCGAGCGCACGGGGAGGGGAAGGGGACGGCCCTGCACTGACGCAGGGTCCCCCGTCGTTGTCTCTTCTTCCCCCCCCCCCCGCCTTCGGTTCTCCTTCACCGGCTGCGGCGGGGACCCTCTCCCCGCCCGGTATCCGTCCGCCGGGAACGAGCACCGCTTTCTGCGGCTGGCGGGGGTAAAACCTTCTGGGTGCTGGGGTAGCGCCCCGACCGCCCTCGCCCCGGCACCCCTCCCGGCTTCGGCTCGCTCCTCTGCTTCTCTGAGACGCCTCGTCCTTTCGCAGGCAAGACACCCTTCTCCCTTCCACCCGAGGTGCGGGAGCAGGGAAGTGGTGTGACGCTACTGCCCCGCCGAAGGAGCCGTGCCGTGCCCCTGCTAATCTTTATAAGGCTTGTCCAAATCCTCCTAAGTGAGACCCCAACGAGGTAACCGTGTTCCCTCCCTCCTGTCACCTTCGCAGGGGAAGGCGCGAGCGTGCATTGCTACCCGCACTCGCCTCACCCGGGTTCGTTGCCCGTTTCTGGGCTTGCAAGACGCTATTACTACGCAGGTTTTTAACACCCTTAAAAGACCCTGTGAAAAATCTCCCTCCTATCCGTACCCCGGGGGGGGAGACGGCGAGAGCCGTCGGGTAGCACCAAGAGCAGCGTGCTAGGGGTGCCCCGCCGCCGGGACTCGGCTCCCGCGGGGCGGGGGAAGGTGCTGTCGGCGAGGGGGAGCCCGGAGCCGTAAGGTCCCTTCCAACCGCCTGTCGAGCGGCACCTCACCGTCAGATCCTGGCTCCTCGTGTCTGCGGGCATATGTGTGTAGTTGGGTGCTGTTACAGCTCAGATCTCGTGGATTAATTAGATACATCGGGATCTGCGTGAAACGTAAACACCTATTTAACATGCGTTGGCAGCAAGCACTTAAATTATGTTTTAGGCTTTTGCTTGAATTTCATGTAGACTTCTGTGTCTTTTTGCAAGCAACAGTAAAGAGCTGCTGCCTTGATGTACTCAGCTGCCCTCCTCTGCTTTCTTCCTCAAAAGAACAGCTGAAACGACAGGAAGGAGTATGAAGGCAACGGTCAATGCCCTCATTTTGTAGGGGTGAAAGAAGTTGGGCTGCCCTGCTGCAAATGCCCTGATGCAGTGATCCATGAAGTAGAAATCAGAAGATGCAGAGGCAGGAGGTAAGAAGTCCTTCAAAAACTGAGAAACGGGAGAGGAAGGAATGGCAAGTTAGTTCTCAGGAAGCAAGCTAAGTTTGCAGAAGAGAAAAAGAAGAAAAGGAAGAAGAGGAAGAAGAGGGGGAATTGAGAAATAGTTTTGAAAATCAAATAGATGACAAAGAAGAAGGATGTGTCAAGGAGGCAGGGGAAGGAGACATGTGGGCTTGGGGCACTGGACACCCAGAAGTTACAGGAGTTTCATTTGAACAAGACTAAGAGTAGAGTAGCAAAGGTGTGGAACATTGCTTACTCCATGTGGGAAAGCCAGCTGCCAGGACTTTGACAACCAAGTACTTTCATATGTGGGAGCAAAATGGCAAAGTAGATTAATCTGGTGTTTTGCTGACTTTTAGTAACAAGCAGCTTGTTCTTTTTTTGAGGGTAGCTGGAGAGAAGTGAAAACAGGTCTGAAAGATCAGGAGAAAATAAAATAAGCCATAACGAAGATGGTTTCCTACCCCTTTCAACATCTGAGTTTGTCACTATAGAAAAAAGGGAAAATAACATGACTTACCTGCTAACATATAGGGAATCTTTGTTTTCTTCCCTTACGCTATTTTAGAGTCAATTCACCATGCTAAAAGCACATGAAATTTTCACGTGGTGGTTTGCTGGTGACACTTTCATAGAGTTACTTTTACCTCTCAGTCTCTTAATGTGGCATCTCCCCCCACATCACCCTGCTCCCAACCATACTTAGCAAGAAGCCACATCAAGAGCCTCCTACGGATTTGTATTTTAAACTCTGCTTCCCTAATGTGGGCTCTCTATCGAGAGCACTGTGATTAAATTGTGCACCCAGAAGATGAGATCATATAATGCTCGTGCGGGTGCTTATTCATAGCAGAATTTGCAGTGGAAGTTTTTGTACCTACCAGCAGGTGAGCCTTACAAATGTTCCAATATATTAAAAAAAAAAAAGGCTGTTTAATTCTTCTGTTAATTAAACAGTTTCTCTGGCATTAGGTGAGTATTAATGTAGGTTAAGAAAAATAACACTAACATATTTATTAGACTTCAGCTTTTTATTTACCTTGAGCTTTGTTAGATTTGAGACCGGATGTCATAAGACCTGAGCTTAATGGATCTTCCAGCCCATGTTTGCAGAATCTTCACAGACAAGTTATGCTGCTCCTTTGGACACTGCCTCTCTGGAGCTTTACCTCCACATACCTATGATCTAATGGGAGGCCAGATGAGAAGGACCCACCATGCTCCTGTGCAGCATCATAGGATGTCCGGAACTATGCACATTATAGGGACACACACACACAGAGCTGTAACAAGCACCTTAGCTGAGCCGCTGTCCCAGGTCTTTCATTAGGGGTACAAACCAGTCCATCCCAATGCAGTGTTCTATGTGCCAGTGTGCAAGCTGACCCCTGAATCCCCTTCAGAAAGGGAACAAGGAGCCTTCTCCTAGGAAGATACAGTTCGTACAGCCTGTCCAATAGTCTCAAGCAAAGATCCAGGTTGCAGTGTTTGTCTCCGAGACAGCAGTCATTTGCTAAGCTTAAAAACATGCCCGGTATTGAAAAATCTATTTTGAAGCAACCTCTCTTCAGAAGAATTACCTTCTCTGGGCATCCCACTGTTACTTCATGAAAGCAAGGCTATTTTTTCCTGTTGCAAGGCTTTGGTTATTGTAACTCCTTTCTTTAAACAGAGTTTTTTCTCTTTTTGCAAATAATTCAACTAGTTCCTTCTCCATTTCTTATCTCTTTTCATTTGGGTACATTTGTCTCCAGTGAGGAGAATTTGCCTTCGTCTGGGAGTATTACAATGGGTAAATATATCAACTATTTTTACTTACGTATCAGTCACCGGGTTGTGTAAACATAGTCATAATCTCAGTGGTTTATTCTTATTTTGTGTGGGACACAGTGAAATATTAGTACATGTACCATTCAAGGCTGCCACAGAATACCGTGTAAGCCATATGCCCCCAGTAAAGGGCATTAAATATTGAATATGGTCTAATGGACAGGCTAGTCCAGGGCAGAATAGCCTATCCAGACAGTAAATGTGTAGTTGAATTTCTTTGACTGTGCAGTACCATGACATTTCTAAGCAATAGTTTCTTCAGATAAGACAATCACATCCCAGTGTTTGCTATTAGCTGCCTACTAGAGCTAGCTACATGTTGAGGCATGTTGTCTTAATCTGATGGGATCCAATATCTTTTTTTTCTTTTAGTATTTTGAGAAGTTTACACTGTTTTGGGGGTGTTTAGTTTGAGGTGGGTTTTTTTTTGGGGGGGGGGGGGGGGGGACGCT
>WTSP01011063.1:10141-22886 GCA_025331215.1 Actenoides lindsayi
TGGTTTGTTTGTGGTGTGGTGGTTTTTTTTTTTTTTTTTTTTTTGTGTTTGTGGTGGTTGTGTGGGGTGGGGGGGTGGTTTGGGGGGGGGGGGGTTGGGGGGGGGGGGGGGGGGGGGAGGAGACGCTTTTGTTTTGTCAGTGTTAAGAAAGATGTTTCCGTCATGATGGGTAAAGAATGAACCCCTATTTTGCATTTTGGGGAGCACACCCACGAGTGGTCCAGGTTTATTCAGAGAGGACGGTTTCCTTCACGAAGTGTAGAGGAAGGGTAACACCTAGTGGGAGTAAACCCACATTGCAATTAACAACTGCAAAGGGCTCCTTGTTGCCAGCACGACCCAAGATACATATTAAAAAGAAAACTATACTTTTCGATCACAAAAAGTAGACATAAACTACTATATTACTATATTCAACTTCTTCGTGAGAAAATTCACAAAGAACATATTTTATCCCTGTTCTGAGTTAAAAGGGGTGGTTAGCATTTATTATACTTTTAAGTCTATATTGTGTGAAAAGTTACACTATTGCTTAGAAAATTACTGATTAGATATGACAGAATTGTTTTAATACTGAATTCGTTGAAATATTTATCCTGCATGAAACCAACAAAAGGAGTTAGTGATCTAAATGTGCTCATTTAAGCTTCACAGTCTTGCTTACAGGATGCAAGAAAGAGTATCATTAGTCTCACAGCAGATTTTATCGCATGAGAGTTGGGAACTCTTCAGATTTGTGGGACTTACATACTCTATAAAATGTGTGGTTCTGTAGGTTTGACAGTCAATGTATGGCTATTAGATGAAACCTTTCTCATTTCTGAATCATTGCTCAGGGTGAAATTATCAGGCTCAGCATTACACTCAAGTGATACCAAGTAGTGGTGCCAAAAACTTGAATTGTGCCCTTTTCCACCCAAAGACAGAAGAAATCAACTCCTTCTGAAGAGAATGCTTGCGCCCTGCAAACTCAAGTCTCATATACTGTATATAGCTTGACAACACAAATCCACAGATTTCCATATTTCATATGAAATGTAATGAATGTTTTTTGTGAAGTTTTATCTGATAATACCTGTTCATAGAGATGATTTTGCCTCTCTGTTTGCATATACAGTTGATTAAGTTAAGCTGGAACTGCATGTTCTAGGAAGCCCAGCTGCTATGGAAATACCCATGTTCAAGCATGAAAGATATTGAATCATAGAGTAATTCAGGTTGGAAGGGACCTCAGGAGGGCATCAAGTGCTTAAGCACTTTCCTTATGACAATGTGATGCATTGCTCTGAACGATTTTGTGAGGGCAATGCTCTCCAGAGCCTGGGGGAGGGAGGGAAGGGGGGATGGGGAGGGAGGGGAGGAAAGAGGGAGGACAGCCATTAGCTGTGTGTTCCATGTCCTTGGCCAGTGCAGAGCTACAGAGTGTGTCTGAGAAACATAATCAAGTGAGCAATTAGTGAAGTTCATAGCTGTATTAATTTCCTTCAAGTACGTTTGCAAAAATTGGAAGACAAAAGGTATCCTCCCAATGTCATGGTGATGTGCAGGTGGTTTCTGCCTCAGTAAAGAAAAGCATTGAAGGGGACACATTCCACACACATCTTGAGTGTCACTGAATTTGGAGGACACAAGAAAAGAGGCTGTGTGCCTAATGCTGAATGTGGAAGTACTTCCAGCTGCTTCTTTTCAGGTGTTATCTAGGAAAATGTGATGCTTGATTTCCTGTTTCCCTGCTTTGGTTAATTATCAGGAAGTTACAGCTCTGTTCGATACAAAAAAAAAAAGCAAAGGACAGCCGTGTCATTTTATGAAGTGTAGTGGTGTGCTGTTTTACATGCACAACATGTGAGGTTTTTCTCCTGTGCTAAATTACTAATGATCCCCATGGAGCAGGTTTAAATCAGCCTTCTTTTTGTGAGCCTTGACTCTCTGAAATTAATCTTCCGTATCTCTGTGAAACGTTTCGTTCACATCTTCAAATCTTCCCTTGGCAATTTTCTTATCTCTGAATAAATAGAATTCTGACCTAGCTTCTACCACAGCAATGACAGAAAGACAACCAGACTTTTGCAAATGTGAGTGGAAACTACATCGATCTTCTACATTAACCATCAATGTGGATCAACAACCTTATGTCATCTCCTCGAATTTGACAGTATAAGGATCCAGCAAAAGAGCTTCTCCTAGTAGAGAAAATGCAACTCCCATCTAGCTAATTAGGATGTCAGAACCAACCTCTACTCCCAGTTCTCATCAGCTTGCCTTCCTGTAGGGCTGGTATTAGTGTTGAAAATAGGTTTTAGTGTTGAAAAGCCACATTTTTTGGAGGGACCTACAATCAAAAGATAAGAGCATTGCTTTTCAGAGAAACAAGTTAAGAATTGTCGCTAAGTCTATTCCTCTGAGAAGTTAATCACAAAGGTAGTATCTTTCCTGGTCAGGAACTCTATCCAACAGAAAAAGCTTTTTAATGAAATTTTTGAACTTTACAGATCTTGCTTATACCCTTTCCTTACAAAAATGTGCCTTAACAATGAATTCAAAATATATTGATAATAGTTATTCTTTTCAACAGAGTGACTCTTCAAAGGTAAAATAGATAATGATAATGACACTGGTGATTTTGTGTTTCAAATTTGTGTATTTGCCTTATCTGTGATTACTGGAGGTATACTACTCACTAACCCAGCACTTTTCAAAATCATACCTGTTTTCCGTAAACAGTAATTAATGCATTTACTTTTGCTTTCTGCCACTGTGTACCAATGCAAGCTGTGCTTAACCAATGTTAATTCTTTAATTTAGGTTAAAATAAACAAATGAAATGCAATCATTGATTTTGACGGACTGGGGAATTGAATGTTCTGCTTTGTTCTCTTTGCATCTTTTTCTGTTGAAATGAATTTAAGATTCCCGCTGTGTTTAATAGAAGAAATATCACAGTCCTTACCAGGGGTGCTTACAGCATCTGTAAAAGTGTGAAGGGGGTAAAAGTCATTACGTGGAAGCCCACAGCAGGCACTCTATTATAGATATTTTGGCAACTGAGTTTTTTACTACCTTAGCTACCTTTCTTGACTAGTTTTTTTCTCTGCCAAGACCTAAGCTTGTATCCTTGATTGCAAAACTGAATGTATTGGTGTCAAACTCTGGGTGTTTCACAGCCCAAGTAAACTAACAAGCAATATTAAACTGCCAAGGAATGAACGGCTTCATAATGCTTGTGTAGTGTTTCACAGTCCCCTGCTTGCTTATGTCCCTTCAGGGTATCCCCACTGAGTCTCATTAAAATAATCTCGTTAGAGAATCAGCACTCACCTTCCCACCTGGAAGATGAAAACCAATTTATATACACAAAGAGAGAGATCATTTATTATTTATTATCATTTATTGTTAGGATACTCAAACTTGTTTCTCCTTCTTTGGCCTCAGAGCACAGACCCATACATGGAGGGTGCAGCTCCACAAGCTCTTAGCTGCTCCAGGCATCCTGGAAAATATCCATTCTGTCAGAAGCTTGCCAAAGTACATGTCACTGATGACTATAACTAGGGTTCATGCCAGTGTGGACATCTGTGAGTGAAGGCTATGATTAGATACTCTTAGCTCCTGCAGGCAGCGTATCTCAGTTGTGCAACCCATGCCAGAAAGAGATGCTGGACCTCCTATTCACTGATACCCTCCCTGACCTGCCACATAAACTAATGTGTCATGGAGAAGACTTTTTCTCCACTTACTTGGCAGGGGAAATGATTTGCTGCCTAACTGCCAAACCCCTCTGCCTGGGGAGCGAAATAGCAGAAGTCAGGGTCTGCCAGGGCCAAGTTGGGTTTGCCAGAACATTTTCTTCAGCCCTCATCCTGAGCAGTGTTTCCAGAACTTCTCCTAGCCATTATCCACTGCATAACCCAACCTTATTTTCTGCTTGGACTGAGACAAGCTCAAAGAAACTTGGAATCAACTCCATCAGGCATAGCTAATGGTTCCCCAGCTTCCTGACGTGCCGTGCTAATGAGATGTTACTGCCCAAAGTAATGAAAAGCAGCTGTTTCTTACCTGTAAAGAAAAACTACTGAGTTGCTGCAGTTCATTTGGAGGTGAGTTTGATAAGGCTGTATTCCTTCTTAGAATAAGTTCACTGCATGTATTTTGCTCTTTAGTTGGGGAGGCCCAAACAGGATTAAATTAGTGTGTCTAGAAAATTCTGAATGTGCTTTCCTGGTTCAAGTGTTTACATAGAAGGATTACCACTCTGCTTTGTAGGGGTTTTCTGTAAGACATCATCTGTCTACAATATCTGGGGGTTTCAGTCATGTATGTAAATATAAATAATACATTACTACTAAAACTGAAAATATCAACAGAGTAAATGTTTGAGACACTGTCAGAGCATTTAAGAAATACATGGAAGGAAGAATCTAAGTGTTTAGATTTAATGAAGCAAATGTCTGAATTCATAGATAAATCACAGACACTTAATTCCAGCAGCCTACAGACTCTAAGCCATCAAAAATATAGGAATTAGATTTTTAAGAAGCCCTCCTCTCTTTGCATACCTGAAAGCTGTTGACTATAAAATAAAGTTTATTTATTAATTCCTTATGAAATAAGCACAGAAATCATCTTTCCTGTATCTGCAAAAACACAATGGCACAAGTACATGCCATGAAATTTTGCTGGCCTGGGAAGAGTTATGCCCATGCAAAGTCAATTGATTGATTGTTTTCACCTTTTAATTTTTCATGTGTGTTGTCTATGTACAGCTTTTGCCTAACTGCCTTTCCTAGAAAAAGGAAAATTTTCTTCATTATTGTTTGTATTTTTTAGCTGCATGTCATCAGTCTAGATTGTATCAGAACTCAGTCTCCTAAACAAAATCCTTTCAAATAAAACAAGAAAAAAAAAATATCTATTTATCTCAAGGAGGTTAAATCACATAGAAATAGGTTGAGATTATAGGATGGATCTTAGTGAAGGGGAAGCTTATCTGAAAGGCAGGAGATAAGTGTAAAGCCTGCAGTCATAGTGACAAAAAAAGGCTTCTGGAATAAGAAAAGATCTCTTTGTAAGTCAAGACACTGTCTGTGACTGACAGTCTGAAAAAGGGAAAAAATTAAAATTACCAAGCATACATAAGGCTTGTTAAGAGGGAAGAGGTGAAGGGAAGAAATTAAATATATAGCTAAGGAAAAGCAAAATAAGTACAGAACAATTATTTCTCTATTATGTGAGCCCTCAATCCATGTTTTCAATGTTTTAGAGGAGTACAATAAGCTACATAGCCATGTGGTTATTCAGACCCGTTTGATAGTGGAGTGACCTTAAACAGTAAAATACTCAGCAGTAACCTACCCAAGTGATCTCTCTTCTTAGCCTGTGACCTCAGGTCCCTTATCTGATTAGGCTGTCCCTTTGATTTCTAGTGGAAAAAAATGATGTTTGGATCACTGCTGATTGACAGCAGGAATTGTACTAACAGGGTATGTTCTGATTACTTTCTCCAAGAAAACTCTACCTTCTTCATTTTACAGCACTGGTGCTTTTTTCCATCATCCAGAGAATCTATTCAATACACCTGTTTGGGATTTTTCATTTTGTAGTAGGAAAATCTGTTTGGGAAGTCAGAGGAGGTGATTACCTACAGCCCTAAGAGTTGGCATCTCTGCAGGTATGAGGCCAGATTATCAACAGTGCCAAGTTAACTACACATCACGCGTCCAGAGTAAGGGTCAGGAGTGAGATGGACTGGAGGAGCAGATGAAAGAAATGGAGAGAGTTTTCTGACCTCCTTCCTTCTCCTTCCTACAAAGGAAATACTTGTAACTAAGTTTGTTAGGAACTATATTAACCACAGAAGCTCTTCAGAAGCAAACATTCTAGCAATGCATATTTGACATACAAGCTGGGAAACATCAAGATAACCTCATCCATGCATATTATAAAGACTGACTATAAAACTGATTGCACAGCCACACCAATTAGTTTTTGCCTGCTTTGTGTAATTTATTCTTCTGCATAAAACCTTTTTTTTTTTTTTCCATCCACTGAGCAAAAATTGGTTTGCTGATATTATGCTTTCTCTGTGAAGAATAAAATTTGGTTTACTAATCTCAGCCGGGTATTGCCAGTAAGCTTATCAAGCATTTAAACCTTACAGATCACACTGGCTTGAACTAACATCTGGTTTGTTCCAGTCACTGGTCCTTCATCTTATTTTGAGTATTCTTGTAGGATCTAAACAATTTCTGTTCTATATAATATTCAGTTTAACTGGAGCACAAATACTAGGTTCTATAAGGAAATTTATGACACTGTAAAGACTCTTGGTTGAAGACAGAAAGCTAATTAGCAGTCTTATCCACACAATCCCAGCTTAGATTAATTGGAGCTGTTTGGCTAAGTCTTGGACTAGACAATTGTTACAGGTCCCTTCCAACTGAAATAGTTGATTCTGTTTTCCTCAGCTTTGAGTATCTCAACCCTTGTTATTATGCAAATTATAAATCCATCCATATTTCTGTCAAATTGCTGTACAGTAAAGCATAGCTAATTTAATTCATTAATCCCTACCCCCACAGCACAAACATCTATCACTTGAGCTAGTCAGACAGTAAGTAGTTTTGTGCTTTTTCAAGCTGCTGTATCAGAGTGAGATACAATATACTGATGGGTAAATGCACATGACATCTGGATAAGTTTTGTCTGCTAAGGCTGCATGAGTAAGAAAGTTTGTACTAATTTACTCCCCTTTTTTTTCTTTTTCTTTTTTTTTTTTGTTTTTTGTTTTTTGTTTTTCATTAACTTCTACTTTATATCCTTGTTAAGTTTGAACTTCATAGTAGCTTACTACCCCAAATTGTAGTCAGATGATTTCTTCATTTTTTCTTCTTATTATTTTGTGTATGTGTGTTAAGTTTTTACTAGTCTGGGAGTATCACATTCAATATTACAATTTGTGTTTAAAATTCATAGTAATTTTATTTTGAAAGTACTCTGAGTACATTCACAGTGTTTTGGCCAGGCAAGCCACCCAGCCTAGTGCATCCAAATGAGGTCCCAGTCAAATATGCCTTGGCTGGGAAATGCCAGGCTGTCCAGGAGACAATACTGTTAGTCCCTTTCTCACAGCTGAGAATCATGTCTAACTGCGGAAATACTCCTTTGCTCCACTCTTGTTCAAGCCAAAAATGCTAGAAGCTAATCTGTTTGAATTTGCACCAAAGGAGGAAAGAAATACATTGGCACGCTTTTGTCTCAGTTGGCTTTTTTCTGACATCCCGAAGAGTTTCCAGGCATCGATAAAAATTACTAAAGGCAGTAGCAGAGCAGGGCTCAGGTTCAGGGATTTGAATGATTTATGAGTAAGGATGCTAACAGGGACAGAAGAATGGGCTTACAAAGCAGCATTAATATACCTCGGGTAGTGAAGCAGTAGGCAGCTTGACTTGATAAGCAAGGATGATCCTGATTCAAAGCATCAGAAGACAAAGTATGAGCAGGTTGTAACGCCACAGTGTGTGCCAAGTGCTGATTTTAACGCAGAAAGCAGTTTTCCTTAGAATCTAGCACGAAGAAGTGATGTTCCAAAAGCCAGGAAGCAATTTTTTTTCCTGGTGAAATCCACATACAAATTAAATACAGAAGTCGATATTTGGCCCCTCTCAACTCGGTGGCAAAGTTCCCTGCTGTTTGAGCCAGGAGTTCACTCAGCTTGCATGACCGACTGCACTTTAAGCATGCCTTTCCATATATACTTCTTTATTTCATCTAAGCATTTCCTAGGCAAAGATCTGAAATTTTATTTCCCACAGTGCAGTGAATTTCCTTCAACATTTACATATACATTGTTGTAAGAAAAAATAACCACCCCTTTGGTAGTTTCTGGCAACCTCTGCAACTCAGTAAAACAATCACAAATTCTAATCAAGCTCTTTAAGGAAGTGTCATCAAAAGCTCCAGGGTCTTGGGCCTAGCTCTTAAAACACCAGTATAGTTTCTTTAGCACTCACTTCACTGTGAATCTAGAATTACCTTTCACTAGTCAGGTCTATTGTGACTGAATTAATCTGTACGAATTGTGTCTCTTGCTAGCCACAAACACTGGTGCCCCATTTTCACAAAGCTTTAGAGAAATAGTAATAGCTCGTAGCTTGTACCAATAATGTACCATTTTAGCACTGAGAATGTTGTGTTACTTTCTATTATTACCTTACAACAGTAACTCTGTAGGTGCTTTTCTGGTAGTGTTTATCAAGGACAAGACTTCTAAGACTCAGGTGAATAATTTCAGTGGTGTAAGACAGAAGATGTAGAAAAAATGTAAATACTTGTGCTATCACTTTTAGGTCATGCATTTCAATATGATTTTGAACTTAGTTTTCCTGTATGTTATTCTTTCTATTGCCCATCATGCCTTTCTTTAAGTTTGACATTGTTAATATAAAGCCTTAGTCTGGTGAGATGCTAATTGTCAGTAGTTTCAATAAATTCCTAACAAAACTCTTTACACTGAACTAGCCAAAGATAACAATATCAAACTATCTTACTGGGCTGCAAAGCCGGGTGGCAAAATGGCTTGTATTCTTTCTGAAACTGTGACGGGACCATAGTGGAAGCTTACTTTATTCTCAGATGCTTTACAAAGGGCAAAGTTGGTATTTAATTTTATGGTAAGAAATTGTTAACTGTTAATTGTTAAATTATTTTTTTAACATTTACTTTTACAGTTGTTGTATTTTTCACAGTACGTACCAACATTTACCCTGCAAGCTTTGGTTCCCTTGGTTCAGGGGAGAGCCATGTCCCTGGGAGCAGTAGGTGGCAGTGCTCTCTCTGCTCTCTTCGGAATGGAGAAATGGCTCACAGGAGCCATTTCATGTAGAACATTTAATAGTTCAGGTTCCTTCAAACAGAGGCACTTTTGTTTATGGGCAGTGCTAGCTGCCCTCATCAGAGTGGTACGACCTTACTCTCTGGACTTCAAACTCCTTTCTCCATGTGAAATTCCTCACAGTCATGCATATAACACTTGCTCCAGGGCTTGTAGCAAGGAGTATAGGTATATAGCAAGGAGTACAAGTAGTTTTCATTACTTTTATTTTTAACCCAAGATTTATTTACCTAAAAGTGAATGAACCATATATCTTTACTAATGTTGTTAACAGCCTTCACTGGCAGGCACAGTTGCCATCTATTCCTAGAGGTTAAAACCAAAAATGGTACCACTGATGTGCAAGTAAAAAGCTGTCCCAGAATCATGGGATTAATAGCAATCACATTTATTTCAGCTCATTTCTCAGCAGTACATACAGTAGCAGTGTCATTGGTAGGAGCAAATTCTAGAGCTTCACCACGTAACTAGAAGTCCATCAGAAAGGCAGCAGATGGGATGCCTGGCTATGACTGTCTTCTCTAGGTCTGCAAATTCTGTTTGCAGTCCATGAGTCTGAGGTGAAGTGAGACTGGCTAGCTCATGTCTTCTCTGCTAATGGCTTGGAAGCAGGTTGTCTTACAGTTAGAGCTAACCGAAGTGGTCCAAGTGCCGGAACACAAGATGAAAGATTAGGCAATGTAGATAATCAGGGATCCAAAACCAAAGCTCACACCTCCTGCCCTTCTGTTTCTCAATAGAGATATGCCAAATCTGCTACGTGCAAGGATTGGGGTCAGGACTGAAGGAGGAGGTGAGCAAGGACAGAGTGACAGCAGCTGCTTTAGGTTCTTTGAGAGTGGTGGGGAAAGGAACGGCTTGTTGCAAACACATGGTGGCAATAAGCCACAAGACTAGACCTTCATGATGAGTGTATTGAGGTATGTCAAGTGGGGGTCATCCTTTCTTTCTTTTTTCTTCTCCATTTTGGCCATATTTTGAATAACCAAGACAAAACAGAACCTGTAAGAACAAGACATGTCATCTCTGTGTCCTCTGTTATCCCAAGAGGACTCACATAAAGGATGAATTAGGCCTCTAGAGCTCAAGGGAAGTAAGATAAAAGGCATAACTATAAACTGAGAGAATAGGTGAAATAAAATTTTTTCTTTGAAAAGATGAAATGTGAATCACTGAGGTCAAGTTTCTGAGTCTCAAGACACACTAAAACTAGATGCCTAGATAATCATCAAAGCATTTATGTCAGTTTACATACTATATAAATATGGATCTGGTTTTATCTTTAACTTGAACTCCTCAAATGGGACATCTGAGTTACCTGATGGACAAAATACTAGATGCAGTGTCATCAAAATAAGGAAAATCCCCAGCCTTTTAATATTACACACTGAAAAGACATACCTGTTAAATAGGAAACACTTGGAAGTTTCACCATCAGAGATTAATTTTAAAATTTATTCCTGTAAGTAAAGGTGTCTTACTAAATGCATTTTTCAGAAGGCACTTGAATGAGAAGTGGTGTTTTGGTGAATCAGCTGAGGAAGTCATTCCTTCCATGGGGGCAGGCAGAAGCATGAGAAGGAAATAAGTAGAGACTGTTGACCCAAGGGTCACTGCCAGGACTGAGAAAGGGGAGATTATTTGTACCTAATCCTGTTTTGGATAACGTAGATGGCCTGCATCTGGTAATGGAAGAACAGGCAGCATCAGCACAGATCAGCACTGAGTGAAATTAAATGAATGCACACAGACAGAGGCCAGAAGGAGTTGCAGACCCATCTTTAAGATTTTGTTAGCATTTTATTCTTTCCCATTCCATGTAGTGCTGCCCTTCCCATTGAAGTATCCCTATGATAAAAACACGCCTCTTCTCAGTCATGCAGTCACAACCATGTATCACACCGCTGTATAAGGATCACAATGGCTTTAAATATATGTGACCGACAATAAAACTTCAGGGCAAAAAATACACATAGCTCAGCAGGGTGAAATACAGAAGAGTCCCATCTAAGGTAGAGGAAATGATTATTTTATGTGTCTTCAAACTTCAGTATTCTCACACACAAATGCAAAGAATATGCTAACGTTAAAAAGGCAGAATTCAGAACAAATTAAAAAATGAACTATGGTACGTGTCACAAGAGGTTGCCAGTGCAGTCCTTTTGCTAGTTAGTTCACAGAAGCAGTGAAGTCTTTCAAGTTTCCTCTCCCTTTTTAATCAGTCCCATTAGAACAAGTAGATCCCAGCTTCAAAGGTAGCAGGGCCTGTCAAAGAAGAAAGCTGCCTGCTCCTCAAACTGTGGATGGCAGCTTTATGTCCCCCAGTGGTGGTTCCCATGTGAGGTTGCACAGCATCAGCTGAGTGGGCGTGATTACACAGCAACTTCTGTACTCAGATGTCTTTGAAGGGCTTATGAGCTCTCCCTAAATTATTACTGATCCTCTCCATTTGACAGGACTTCCAAAGATTTGAAAAGATACTGCGTAAAGCATATTTCTTAGCTTGGGCTCTCACCTGTAAAGTCTAGGTGAATCCACAGACTTGCTCATCTGAACCGTTTTGTATTGTTCTTTAGATAACAAAGCTTTATTAATTAAATAATTGACATTTTCATTAAAAATTACCATAAATTTTTTTGGTTCCATTCTTCCTATAAGGCTTTTCCCAGAACTTCGCTACGGTAAAAGGAGTAGAGAATTTTTGTAAAGGGAAGCTGTGGTGTTCAGTTTGTCCACAAAACACTTCACTAGAGAACAGTATTAATAATGGCATTTATTGACCAGGGGGAGACGGAAGGGTAAGTGCATTTCAGTATTTTCCAAATCTGATTCATTGATTCTGCAGCCTGCTATTTCTGGCAAAGTTTTCCAGAAGAAAATAATAAAAAAATTATATTCCTGAATGCAGCACATTTCTCTGCTTCATTTTAACTCCAATTTCACACTCCTGCAGTTTGAATATGAACATCACCTATATGTCAAGAAAAATTTGCTGGTTTTTTTACTTTTCTTCTGATATATTAAAGAAAATTGTGTGTCTCGGTGTACATGTTTCCCAGTAGGTATAACCTTACTTTCAGTATTTGCAACTGTATTTCCATCATGCTTGAGCAACTACTTCCAAGTGTCGCAATCCCTTTTGTGGTCTGTACCATAAGCCTGGGAACCACCTCTGAAGTATGACTTATTCTCATGGGCTTATTTTCATGGTGTATTTAAAGACCAGCTGTGCCAATCTAGGAAATTTTCCAGAACACAAAGCAGTGTGTCTGGTATTGTGTCTGTGGACAACGTGTTCACAGATATGTCTCTGGTCTTCAGCAAAATATTAGTCAAACCAGCAGCATTATAATCTGACACTGTTCTTGTTCAAGCCATTTTTCCAGGTAGGATTGAGTTCGATTAGAACTAATTCAGGCAGGATGGGTGAATTCTGTAAATCATGAAGTTGGGAAGAGGGATGGAATGAATCTCCAGAGATCATCCTCCAGTCCACCTCTGCACCAAGGCAGGATAAGAAATCTTGGAATAATCCTGGCACACGTCAGTGTAATACACTGGTAATAGTTCCAGTGAAGGAAATCCCACAATATTTGAATGTACAGTATTTTAGTGCTTCAGTACCCAGTACCCTTCAAGTTATAAAGGGGTCTTTTTCACATAAACCAGGGATTTTGATAAATACTTAGCAGGTTTCTTTTTATCTTCTTTCTCTGCAGTTAGAGCAAAGTTGCTCAACATCCTCTTCTGAAAATACAAAGACTTCATTTGTGTATCATTGTCCTGGTTTGAGTGAGAACAGAACTAATTCTGTTCAGTGATTTTACTTTTCAGCTCAGTTCTTCTCACTAACTG
>WTSP01011063.1:29363-56302 GCA_025331215.1 Actenoides lindsayi
GAAGGAAGGAAGGAAGGAAGGAAGGAAGGAAGGAAGGAAGGAAGGAAGGAAGGAAGGAAGGAAGGAAGGAAGGAGGAGATCTATCAATATTATTTTTCACTTGGAGTGAGTAAGCAAACTGTATCTCTGACTTTATCTGGAAGCAGCATCATGTGAAATGATATTGTATTTCATGCAATAGATATGAATATTTTCCTCCTTCTCATAGCCATGGTTTCTTTTCCACCCTTTTCATGAACACATGGAGGGTATGCAGAGGTCTGACTACAACCCTCTGCCAGACTCCTGAACATTTTCCCTTTGCTGACCTACAGTCTCAGGAAGGGCTTCACAGCACATGACCTCCTGGAATAGAGGAATGAAAGACAAGTTTGGATGCTTGATGCAAAACTGTAAACTTTGAAGCAGCTTGCCTTAATGGATCCTGGCTAGAAAAGATGTCTGTACCTACAGGAGAAGACTGTGGGTACAGTTAGTGTGTCAGAGCAGTCTATTCCTACGAAGGATTTATGTGGTTGGGATTTTTGGTTTGGTTTGTTTGGTTTTTTTCCTCAGTCACATCTCAAGATCAATCATTGACATGGTTATTTCCCATGTTGCATCATACCCCTGAGTCAAGAAGTTTCTGACACAAAGTCAACTCGCACATAACCTTCTTACTGCATCTGAA
Organism: Actenoides lindsayi; assembly: GCA_025331215.1. Taxonomy (NCBI): domain Eukaryota; kingdom Metazoa; phylum Chordata; class Aves; order Coraciiformes; family Alcedinidae; genus Actenoides; species Actenoides lindsayi. Next base: position 30,034 of record WTSP01011063.1, read on the forward strand.
AGAGGCAGGCAGAATTTCTGGACAGAAATGATGGCTCTGACAGAAGGAAGTCAAGAGCAGAGGGCAACTAGCACAAGGCTCATCTGCCCTTGGTCCTGTGTGCATAGCTAAGAAAACAGAGGGAAGGAACTGCTGCCACCATTGCTGAGCAGCTCCTGCTCCAGATGTGCCAGACAGCTGGACACAGCCTCTGTGGGTATTTTGAGTTGCTTTCTACAGTGCAGAGGACAAGGAAGAGGCAAGCCAAATGCTGCCAGCAAGAAAAATGAGGGCAGGCAAAAAGCCACATGACTCTAGCTCAGGGAGACATGCAGAGCAGCCTGTGTTAGTACCTGCCAAGGCCCAGCACCAACAAAGGGATCATAAACCATATGTGGATTATGGCAGAGGGTGCAGCCCTTACTGCATTGCCAAACTGTAGAGGCTTTCTGGGGCCTACAGGCTACTCCTCCATCAAACAGCTCTGTATACATTGCCCTGCAGCCCAGGCTACCAGCTCCTTGTAAAGCACGGGAAAATTGGAGCAGTTGCCCTTTAGTTCATGGAGATCAGCTAAACAGAGAGGCCTTTCCTGTCTGAGCCTGCTGCTGCTGAGCAAGACACAAGATTTTAGCTCCAGTTCTCCTTTCCCAGACAGCAGGTATTTATTCAGCTTCTCAGCAGCACAGAAAAATTCAGTGTTGCTGTAAAGCTCATTTCTGGGGGCTGGAAAGAGGATATCTTGAGAGGAATCAGGGGACCTTAGAAGGTGGGAATATATTAGGGCTTCGGGTCTCTGTCTTCCCCTTCTTATTTTCCTTTCTTCCCCATCTTTCCTTTCCCTGCCCCACAAAAATGTGTTCTTCCAGCATCTTTATGAGACAGGTCATGTTTTCTTCTCATACAGCCACCTATCTTCTCCCTCACCAAGGGATCATCCACCTGCCCTAACTGATTTTGACTGGGTACACTTCCAAGATCTGCAGGCAGTAGAAGAGCATGGGAAAATATGCCTGGGCCTTGTTAGCACAGGAGGAGAAGGAGCAGTGCAGGGTTGGGCTGGGGAGGTGAAGAAGGGTCCTGTTGCCAAGGGTAGTAGGATGAGAGAACAGGAAGCTGTGGGGAAAAACAACTTCTCGGCATCAGCCAGCCTGTTCCTCCTCAGAAGCCCTTCGTTTGGCAGCTGCAGAGGAATGCAGAAGCACAAAGCAGCGATGGGTGGGTCAGGATAAAACCTGCTCAGCTTTGCATTTTTGTTCGGAGGCAACACAGGCAGCAAGATGCCTGATAAAAATTGCTGCCCAAGGCAGCTCCCTGCTTTTCTTATGCAGTTAAAGAGCATTGCATTGGCCCTACACTGTATACCACTGGTTGAGTGCTATGACTTACACCCTGCTGCAGTTGTGCTGGCATTTGGGATGTGCCACATCATTTCAGTATTCTTTCATTTCTGACTTAGTTGATTAACTGAGGGAAAAAAATCTACTTCTCCCTTCTAACTCCATCCACCCCCCAAAACTAAACAAAAACAAAAACAAATCAAAGAAATAAAAAAAAAAAAAAAAAAAAAAAAAAAAATCCCAAAAGAAAACTTAGACTTCAAAATAGCCCTATATGATAAAGAATGGAAATAGCCAGACTGCAGAAATGCAGAAATCTTCTAATTATGGAAAGGAGGAATAAAATTGCTTCATTTGCTTATTATATTAAAACCAGTGTCATAGTGCTGGCATTGTGTCATGCAGAACAGTTACCAAAGTCAGTAGGATAAGCTGTGTGAGTTGGTGGTACCACAAACATCGTATGTTCTCACTGCATATGACCTGAAGTAATTTTTTAAATAAAAGAAGCCATGACTCAAACAACTTATTATTTTCCTTACAGCTAACTCTATTGCTCCTGCAGCATTCAAGGCCACATAAGGAGGGACATCTTTCAACTATTGCAGGGAGAGAAAAGGGTAAATAAAATACTTTCCACTACATCTGACAGTAGGTACCATTTTTAGGTGAATAGTTTTAAACCTTGCTGATTCTGTAAAGTCAATATGGATGATCAGAAGTTATAGAATCATTCCTTTCACTTTGTGAAAGCAGTTATTTTCTTTGATTTTTTTAATGCTTCCTGTATCTGTCTTAATCTACTGTGCTCAAGATGAGTAAATGTTAGGGGAAAAATGGTGTCATTATAAATTCTAAAAACCAAAATTCTTCAAATACTACTTATGTAAAAAAGGACCAATTTAAATCAAATCATTAGCTTCTGCTTAAATGTTCAATTAGAAAAGTGCAATAATATAAATGGTTTATGTATTTGCAGCTCTTGTCTTAAAATGTAACCTTTCTTCCACTTTTTTTTTCTGTTATTTCTCCCTTTTATAAATGTTAGTGTAATTACACCCATTTTCTCTTTAGAGGTGAATTTACAATCACAGATAGAAATTCCCCTGTATGTTTTACAGCCTGAAACATGTAATACTCAATCTCACGGCTAATAACTACCATGGCATGCTTTATAATTACACCATAAATCAGAGACTGCTGCATTTAAAGAGTAATTTTAGGATGCTTCGCAATATTTCTTGGCACTTCTGAAATGTATCGGGGTAGAAAATGCATGGTTTAGCGACAAACAACCACAGATGAGGAGAAGGAGTCTCTCCAGTACCCCAAAAGAGATGCTAATGGGCAGCAATATGCGTGTAGCTCATTGGATATCCAAGCTGCCTCAGGGACCTAAATGAGAACATGTTGTCTGCGTAGATGTTGTAGTCAGCAATTAAGCAGAGTTGGGGAGGGGGGGGAAGGAAATCAACCCATGGCACAAGCTTGCAGAAGGAGCAATCCATTAGTGACAAGTACTCCGTGGCTTTTGAAACACAGTTTGTTGTTTAAATCTTTCCAGGGAGTTTATGTTTAGTAAAGACTAAGCTGAGAGAAGGAGAATGAGTGTCTGTGGTAAAAGCTGGAGGAACAATTCTGCCAACTGACAAAGTGTCTTCCAGTACCTGTCTCAAGTGCTTCTGCAGCTGCTGACAGGTAAATGATGGACTCCCACAAAATTAGGTGATTTTTTTCTCCCAAAGCTTGTTTCTGTTTGAAAGGAGAATTTTATCACTCATTTTGCTTTTGCTGTATGTGCTTTAGGTGTTATTCTAGCCCTTCAAGTGCATACAAAAGTTTATAATAGCTTCTGGGATAATTTCCTAGGACTTCAAACTCCCTGACTGATAGTCTCAATACAGAGAGGCTCTTTTATCCCTTAATTAATGTTGAAGCTTGTTATATACTAGATCTTTGATATCTCATGTCCCCACTGGAACAGCACCACAGGCTTGCTGGGACCTGTTACAGCCTGACATCTGGGTTCACTCTCTTTACTAGGTACCTTTTCCTGTAGGATGCCACAGCCCAGTACAATAACTAATCCCTCATTTGCACCCTGGAGTTCTGCTGGTAACTTAATTAAAATTGCCACATCCTTCACATGCACTCACACTAATTTGGTTTCCACTAATCAAACTCTGAATTTATGCTAGTCAAACTTTATTATCTCCCCAGATTGCACAGGGTCTGTAATGACATCTGGCTGCATTTTGGCCAGTTAATGTAGACATCATGACTGCTCTTTGATTAAGAGAGCAATGTGTGCTACAGGCTGCCACAGGCTTCCAAAACCATCAACAAGGAGAAGCTATGGAAAGTCTATGCACAAAGAATCACAGAATCATAGAATCATTAAGGTTGGAAATGACCTTCAAGATCATCAAGTCCAACCGCCTACTAAACATTATCATGACCACTAAACCATGTCCTGAACTGCCACATCTAGACGTTTTTTGAACACCTCCAGGTATGGTGATTCCACCACTTCCCTGGGCAGCCTGTTCCAATGCCTCACCACTCTCTCAGTAAAGAATTTTTTCCTAATATCCAACCTAAACCTTTCCTGGCACAACTTAAGCCCATTTCCTCTTGTCCTATCACTAGTCACCTGGGAGAAAAGACATACAGAAACTATGTGATCTCCTACAGCCACTGCTATTATTCGTACTGGAGGTCATGCCATCTAGAAACCCTACAATCACCTGCTACTAGTCCAGGTAACCTTATTTCTTTAGAATATAGGGTCAGAAGTAACAGTGGGATGAAGAAAAGCTTTGAGAACTTGGCTATGAGGCATCTCAGGGAGAAGTGGTGGTACCCCAGGGTTCAGAGGCAATTCACAGGGGACCAGGGCTGGCTGCGTCACCTTCTCCTGCACCTCCTCCTCCTGAGCTGTGAATCTGAGGCATCCAAGTACCATGTAGCCCCTTGCACCTGAATGATGGCACAAATATTGCAGGTAAAGGCTATAGTATGAGTGAGACCTAAAATTTACACTAGGTCAAAAGGAATTTCATGGGACTGCAATGACTTCTCAGTTTGCTATATATAGTGCAGGCCCCTCCATGCTACTCCATAAACCATGTCAAAGGGGCTTGACTAATCATTCAGAGACACACACTTTGGCTTCAAACAAGCTTTCACTACCAGTGAAAGAGCCGTGTTCATAGTATGTCTATACTGAAATGATTGATCTGTCTTGACATCCTACATGATTATGATCACTACAGGAAGGTTGGACCCGATGACCTTTAAAGGCCCCTTCCAACCCACACCAGTCTATGATTCTGTAATTCTATAATTATGCCGGTTCTGTCTGGTACCTCTATCTCACAGTCCATTCAAGCAAACCAGTGTCTACATTACCAGTTTATATGAACTGCAAGGACTTGCCTTTAGGAATAGCACTGATAATTTATGAGGGCAAGAAGGACAGTGTAGTGTTGACCTGGTGCATTGGCTTGTAGCAACCTTTACCAGAATATGGCCTGGCACTTCCAAGATTCTCTGTGAAGAGCTTGAAAAAAGGAAACAAGTGTGTTGTAACTTCTCAGAGATTGCTCTGCTGTTATCTCTACTTGTGCAAGTAAGTGAATATGGGAACTGCTATAGGCTTGAAATTTCCAGAATTATCTATTTTATGGTGCAACCACTGCCTGTTACATTTACTGTGCTGTCTCAGTAACTGCTGTTGGGCTGAATGTGGGTAGGTAGGCGTGGGGAAAAAGAGGCACGGGAGACTCTAACGATAGTGGTGCGGAATTATGTCAAGTTGGATGGGGCTTTGAGCAACCTGATACAGTGGAAGGTGTCCCTGTCCATGGCAAGGGGATTGGAACTAGATGATCTTTAAGGCCCCTTCCAGCCCATACTATTCTATGATTCTATAAATTATGGGGTCCCAAGATTTATGGCTGTAAGCTGTTAACAGAATTTAGATCAAGCCACCTATTCCAGATCATTCGCTATGATTCTAACTTCCTTACTGTACTTAAAAATACCCCAGTAGAGGGAAAAGAAGCAGATCCTGCCCTTGTAAGGTGTTTTCAGACCCTCAGCAATAGCAGAGGTTCTATAAATTGAACACATCGGCACTTGCCCCATGATTTCTTATCTTAGCACAACCCATGGACAAAGTTACATCTTAAAAGCTGGCTTAGAGAAAAGGAAGCCTGAAGTATGTATTTTGTCATAATTTTTTATATTTCTTTATAACAAAAGGACCATACAGCTAAGGCCAAAACTGCTTTCAGAGTCACTGCTTTTAAACTTTCTTCTGTTTATACCTCAACAAATTCTCCTGTGGAGGTACAGAATTTCGTATAGATGCCTCTTCCCCCTAAAGTGATAATCATATTGCTTTCCTTTCCCTCCCAGTCTACAGTGTACACTCAGCAAAAAGGTCTTCAGACTGCATTTTGAAAATTGGTCTCCCAAGCAATGTAGCTTTGTATATTTACAGTTTCACTTCATTCTTTTTTTTCTTTTTTTTTTTTTTTCTAAAAGTCCTTAAATAGCACTGATGTTACTATTGCAGTGCATGAGACAATCCATCCTGAAATCAGAGTTGCAGAAGGATGTGACCATATCTCTGAGATCAGCTAGCAGCATGGGATCACACATCACATTGCAGGGCACATCACAAGTTCTGCCTCTCATCTGATTTCACTTTCAGATCTTGACAAGGGATTAAAAGCAGCTGGACCCCTGCACTTCTTTCCTGTAATAGATGTTGCAGAGTATTTGGAGGGAAATAAACCACTGTAAGCTGTAAACTGTTGTGTAGACCTTGCTTTGAGACATGATGCAGGCTTAGGATAGAATACTACAGGCTGAGACTATGCTCTGCCTTCTAAAGACAAAAAGAGTTCTGGGCCATTTTTACCCCATTCTGATTGTGAGCTTTCCAGTATAATGCCACTTGTATTAGAGCAGTCATTGGGGTAATAAACTATATTACTCAGGAGTTGCATTACTGCATACTTTTCCCATACTTTCCAGCTGTTTTGTCTATTGGATTTGTCCAGGGAAATAGCAAGGGTCTCCCATTGCTTCTTATGTTAGGAAAACTCCCCTTAGCTGGCTGTGTCTCCTTTGTGACATCCAGAAGCACAGAGGGATCAAGGAGATGTTCAAATTTCACTTCAGTCTCACTTGAGGGAAAGGAAGAAAGGAAAAACAAAATGGGATTATAACATATCCCACAGGGGAAGAAAAAAAATGACTGAAAGAGGACTAGCTTCAGGGTTTGGATATCTTTTATTTAATATGTGATTTTTTTGGCCGTCAAACACTGTCACAAGTTGCCCACAGAGGCTGTGGAGCCTCCGTTCTCAGAGATATTCAAAACCCAACTGGACACAGTACTGGGTAACCTGCTCTGGGTGGCCCTATTAGAGGAGACGTGTTGGACCATATATCTCTGGAGGTCCCTTCCAACCGCAGTCACGCTGTGATTCTATGTTTCTGTGACATAGCTATTTTCTTCCATTTTTCTAGAGGGAAGAATGAGCTGAAAGAACAGCAGCGAAAGTTAACAAAACCTTTCCCTTTTTCAGTGGAATAACATTAATTTCTATTTACCTTCCTAACAATTGCCAGCCTTGTCATGTGAGCAGTCCCGTTAGCTGGGCTGGATTTTATCAGCACCAAAGGTAATTCTTCCATCCAGGCTACTTCTGAGGTTTTCCTTTGTGTGGAAATGAGGGGCCAAGGAAGGAGGACTGATGCACGTTATGATTCTGTCTCCCCATGGGGTCAAGATTTGGCCAAAGCGCACATCTCACCCAGGAACTAGGACATGATGCTGAGATGTCTTATGTAGATGCAGGTTATGCATGCATGAGCCAGAGACCTGTGGTGTACTCATAGATAAATATCTATGGGAAAAGGTTTAGTAGACATGCTGACACCTGCTTGTATTTAAGAGAAAGACAGGACAAGGTTTTAAATGGAGCCTGCACATAATTCAGGTTATCCTGTATGAAAATATGAATGTATTTGTAGGGCTGGGTCTTAGGAGTGCTGGGCCTCTTTGGCTCCATCTGTGAACAGACACATCACTGCTTCTGTCATTTAAGACACTTTGTTAACCAGCACAATTTTCAGCATCAAGTTAGGCACCTGAAAATGAGGCCCATAAGCAGAGCTGGTTCAAGGCACAGGCAAAATAGGCAAAAGTCTGGGTTAGAGCTTGCTGAGGAACAGCTGATCCCCTCTTATCTCTTTTTACCTTCCCTTGGCCCCCCCCAAATTTCACAGAATACTGCTAGCCCTACTTCATTCTCCCTCCGCTTTTGCTGCAGGATTAAATTTTGCTTTTCTGAGGCAATGAAACTCATTTTTTTTTCTGACAACCGAGAATCCCTGAGATGCCTCTGGAGACAGGCAGGACACGCTCAGAAAGGGGTCTGCTCAGCATCAGCATTGGCATGAGGAGAAGGAGGACTCTGTCCACAACAGGAGCAAGGAGAGGATGCAGTCTGAAACAGGACCTTTCTGTAGTAGCTAGAGCCACTCAAATCAATGTTTAACTTTACTATAGACTCATGCTGGTCTCTACATGGAAGCACTCAGGAGTCTGGTAAGGCTTTACAAATTTTATTCGGGGCTAGGCTGAGTAAAGGGCTGAGGTTACTAAAATTTTAGGCAGCACTTAAACACTTAAGGATGGAGGTGCAAGACTGCATTTCTGAAAAGACTTGATACTTTTTTTCCCTTATCCAGGAGGTTCCCAAAATTCAGACATAAATTACTATTTAATTTCAGAATTATTCAGTGGTCTCTACTCATGCTCCTCTGGGGTCTGTTTCCTTCCTGATGGGGTGGGGAGGGATTTCTCACAGGGATTTCTCACTCACTATCTTGTAGTAGCCTGGGATTCCCATAGAAGTGAAATCCCTAAACTGGTGGTGGGAGAAGCGCCTCCCTCCTCAGAGAAGCACATCTTTGCCTGAGATGCAGAAAACCTGCTAGTTGGAACGACGGCCTTGCATACCGATTCAGACTGTTAAATGCCAAGAGCTGCCTTAATCCAATTTATGATCTGAAATTCTTATGGCACACATTTCCCATATCTGAATTGTATGTATTATAGTGGAGACATATAGTGAAAGAAGGAAAAACAAACAACAGGTTTTTTAAGTTAAAACAGCCTTCACCATCCTGTAGTCTAGTACTGGGCTGATTGCTATCCCAAAAAATAGAGTTATCCATGGACTACTGTGGTTCCCCAAAGTCAGCCTGACACACCTGGTAACCTCTTCTCTCCATACTACCAAATGTAAGACACTTGAATTATTCTATCAGTTTCTATCTAGTAATAATAAAATATCACATATATCAATTTACATGACATGTGAACATGACTGGCGAAATCCTATCACACGTGTCCCCGTGGTTTATAGTACAGTTAGTCAGAGGAAAGTTGAAAGTGAAGAAAAAGGAACATTTCCAGTCAAAAGAGGAAACAGGCAGCACAAGATGAGCAAGAAAAAAAGGCCTATTATTTCTTGCCTCACCCCAGACATACACATATAAATAGTGAGAGAATGATTTCCCCTGCTTGCTGGACACCACTCGTTTGCTGCAGCTCGCTGGGACCACGCACCACCCATCCAAGATGTGGGCAAAGGTACTGTCTTGCTTCTTTCCACTGTAAGATGTGCTTTTCTGTTCAATCTTTTGCATCCTCACTCTATGTTTTAGTAGGTGTACATCACACCATGTGATTTTAAATGACTTGTGTTCCTCCAGATAGTCTTAATGGTTTAGTACAAAGCTGAATGAGAACTTGTCTGAAATAATGGGTACAATTCTGGTCACCATTGCCAGAAAAGAGAAATCCAGTGTGAACAAGGCAATTAAAAGGTACTAGCACGGCAGGGGTGAGTCTGCATTATAAAGGAGAGAGCTGCACAGTCTGGCTTGTTTAGCTTAGCAAAACAAAGGCCAAGAGGAAATATCATCACACTATGTAGATATGTGCAGGGGAGTAGAGGAAGGGGAAGAATGACTAGAAAATGGAAGGAGATAATTACCAAAGGGAGAAAAGAGCTATATTCAGTAATGCCAGTGTATAAAAAAAAGCAAGCATATGTATAGACTGGTTGTAAATAATATATACCTCTACAGGGAGAAGTTTATAATGGTCAGAGAAGGGAGGTTCTAGATTAGTTTCTAATAAGAGATATTAACAGCAGCTAACAGTTCCAGCTGAGTGTGAATTCAATGGGAGCTGGGAGCAACGGGTGTAAGGTAGGGCTGCCAAGTCCTGTCTTCCACCGAGCTCCAAGCTCAGCAAGATTTGGGATAGTAATTCTGCTACTCAGGGAGATTAAATCTTGCCTCCTTGTGTGGTAATGGCTGCACTGGATTAAAATACCACTTTCCCACTGATTTCAATAGCAATAAGAAGGTGATATGGCAAGCCAGAGGTTTTTTGCTTCTATTTGCTTTACACGTGTGTGTGCATAGCTATAGCTATAGCTATAGCTATAGGTACAGATATCTTGCAAATTTACATCGCCTGTAGTGCTTACCCTCAGGGACTCAAGTCAGGGAGAAGGCAGCAGAAATACAGAATATACAAGGACACTGATCAAAAGATGAATAAAATATAACACTGTGACATTTCTGGGAATAGAAAGAGGAAGAATTCAAACCTTAGTTTCACTGATGCAATTCAGGGGCAGGGTAACAGGAAGGTCCAGCCCGTTAAGCAGTAGCTCAAAATTGAAAGAAAAAAAAGAAAAAGGAAGAAAAAAAAAATTTTGTGGTTTGTTTTGGTTTGGTTTGTTGTTTGTTTTTTTTAATTAAAAGAAATGCCTACTTCCTTTTTTTTTTTTTTCCCCAGACTATTACAGGAAATTTTGCCAGTGTGATTCACGGCTTGAATGCAAACCACTTGACAGACCAAGTCATTCAGAGAAGCAAGCGAATGATTCTGGATACCCTTGGAGTGGGCCTTCTGGGTACCAGCACCGAGGTCTGCCACAAAGTGAGACAGTACAGCAAGGTAAGGTGTCTGGCATTCACAGCATACCTTCAGGTTTACGTTTAAGAAAAGCAAGGGAAAATTGGGGCTGTAAGGGGAAATTTTGTCATGGTGACATTCTTTTGGGGATAGAAAGAGAGCCACAGCATTCTTCCCACTGGAGATAGGGAAATTTCATTGCTTATGTTACTTTTACCTCTGGATGGGCAGAAGTCCATGTACCAGACTGTAAGCTAAGATCCCCCACTGCAAACACAATTAATAATCTCTTCCTTTGTTTCACTTACAAGATTTTATTAAAAATATCAGCAAAGCAAACATCACTTAACACTAGACTTGCCAAAATAATGGAGTGTTAAAAGGTTGAAGAATTAGTGATGGGTTATTTCCAGTCCATAAAACACGACTGAGGTACATTGGTCGTGTTTCTCCTCCAGTCTTTCTCTCCTTAAGCTAGAGGAGTATTTGACTCTGAGGAGAACAATTCCCAGTACTGGAGTGTATCAATGAGGGGGAGTTTAGCCTGCTGTTTTATTGGTCAGACTTACCTAGTTGGACTCAGGCTCCGGAGCTCTGTGTGACAGTAAGTCTCTTCACACAGAGATCCCCCTTCCCAAACTGTGGTAGTTTATGCCCTTTTATTTAATTCCTTGATTTGCTAAAAACATTGGCTAAAAAATCTGCACAGCAAAAGGAAAGAACAGGACCCTTTAGAGCATGGGGATACCAGCACCAGGAGCCCATATAGCATTTATTCAGAGTCTTACTAAAACATAGAAAAACAGAACCTTTACCTGGAAATCTTCCCCAACAAGGAGATGACAGTCCTGAGGAGACTCCCCAAAGGCAGTAAGAAAGGACATCAATGACCAGAGGTTGTGTGAAGGTATTGAATGGCCAGGTGGATGGTGTTGGTCTGTCCCCTGAAGTCTGTTTGGGTGGAAAGTGACATAAACCGACAGGAAACAAAGTTTCTTTTCATGCTTTCTTAAAGAACAATATTTTTCTCATGAAAGGGAACAGTTGGGTCCCAAGAGGGTATGGTCTGATCTCAGCTACACCAGAGATATGGCACACATTTATCCTTGGGTTCAGGACTCGGAATTAATTGATGTCAATTTGTTTCAGATCTACAGCTCAGATATATCCAGTACCATCTGGGGCCACTTGGATTTCCGACTGCCTCCTCTGTATGCAGCTTTTGTGAATGGAGTGGCTGTAAGGGATGCTCTTTTATTTGCTCTTAAATCACACTAATTGATGGCATTCTTGCTCTAGAGAGAACAGAATGCTCCTAAAATCTTACTTTATTCTTCTGCCTGAAGCCTGCTACAAAACTTTTCCAGACTGCTCTCCTAATGTGCTTCAACTTTCTTCCAATGAGACTGAGCTCAGGGTATAATATACATCTGATCCAACTCCATAGCATCCCTTACCTTTAATGTGGGTCTTAGGGGTGTTTTCAAAGGTCAGAATTCCGCAGCTCATTACAACCTTGTTCCAGCTGCATTACAAAGAGATACTAGAGTTCTCACCAGCTTCATTGGGACCCAAATTTCACGCACACTGGCAAAGTACAGTTACAGAAAACCACAAATACACATGCACATATTACACAAACACGTATAATATCACAAGGCAATCTAATCTTCAGTTAGGCAGTTTGCAAAAGCCAATTATACATTTTGGACACATACTTTGTCATTAAAGCAATGACTGTCTCCCCAGACATTTTTCTGAATTCACACTGAGGCGGAAACCATTTGAAATTGAAAGATGCACGAGAGGTGGGGTAGACAAATTTGGCAATTATGCAAAACTAGGGAAGGTGACCAACCAAGGAAATGGTCATATTAAGCCTATCTAAATTAGTGTGACCACAAGATCAGGGGTCCAATTTGATATCTCATTTCCAATGTAGAGAACATTACCTTGGAAATGAGATCTGGTACCTCTCATCTCCTAGCAGCCCCTGTGATATTTAAGTCTGGCTGTGAGCATGTATATGATCATTTCAGATTACATCTCAGTCACAGGTCAATTCTAAGCACTTAATGAAGACACCAGGAATGCAGCTTACTGGTATTGGCTACAGCTTTCCTTATCCTGCACTGCAGGGCATATTCCCAGCTGGCATCAAAGTTTTGCAATGCAGAGACTGGGTTTTCTTCTGCCTGTTCATAAATGCAGTCCTCAGAAGTGCATATTTCCACTATTATGGGGCAAAACCTGGGCATCTGGGAGCCTGGCCACTTTCCTAATTTGCTCTGAAGTAAGACATGGGTGAATAGTAGTGAAAGTTCAGCTTTTGAGGCATTGTTATTAAAAATGTTGTCCCTGATGCCCTCAAATCCTTGGGGGTGCTCTCAAAACTTTGGGGGTTTTCTGATGAGCACTATATTGCAAACACTGAGTGCACTGCTAGGAGCAGTCTGCTACCAGAACAGCACCAGTAAGATACGCTGGGAATGCACAAAATCTTTTTGAGCAGCTGGAATCTGGGCATGGGAATGAGTAAGCACCTCTCTGGGTACTCTCAAGGGCTAAGCAGCTCATCCTAATTTTAAGACTGTAGCTTTCTTCTACTCTCAACAACCCCAGGGAGTCTGGTTCCTCACGTGACAGGTCTTGTTTTGATGTGCTGAAAATTCAGGCTAAAGTCTGATCTACATTAGCAGGCTTGTGCCAGTTGCCTGTGGATGGTTGCATCAGAGAAATGGTTCTGATGATACAGCTTTCAGTTAGCTGTATGCATTCAACTGCTACAGCTTCAATGGTGTGAGCTCTAATGTCAGCATCAGTTGCAGCATTGGGGAAATAATTTCATTCTGTTTTATCTGCTGTCTTGGGGGAAGTGAAAATTCACTGTTTGCATGGTGAACCTAGAACTGCTGCTTTAATTATACCAGCCTAATTAAAGCAGCAACAGCCTATTGTAGAAAAGAAGAATCATTGTCATACTGGTTTTAACCTGATGCGACTTGAATTGGAATGATACCCCTTTTAGGAAAATTGATATTGCATTGCTGTTTCTCATGGAGCCAAGTTGAGAGTACGGGTCTTTAAAAGAAAGAGTTCTAAAGTAACTCTAACTCTTCAGTACTTTTTTATACCAGTAACAGTAGCATCATTTGACAAAGCCAAGTCAAGAATTTATTTCTGATCAAGGCTTCTCTTTCCACTAGGTGCACTCAATGGATTTTGATGACACGTGGCATCCAGCCACTCACCCCTCTGGGGCTGTGCTCCCCGCTGTGATCGCGCTCTCGGAAGCTTTTCCTCAGAAGAAAAAAATCTCAGGTCTTGATCTGCTCTTAGCTTTCAATGTGGGGATCGAAGTGCAAGGCAGGCTGCTGCGCTTCTCCAGCGAAGCCAGGAACATTCCTAAAAAGTACGTAGAAATGCTTCCAGGAGAAAGTGGAGTAGAAGGACTTTTTCTCAGTGTTAATATGCTTAGTTAAACGCAAGTTAAAATACAAATGGCATGGTCAATCATATTTTCTATGTTGTTTGCCTGCAAATTTAAGAAAGGTTCATCTTAAAGATAAATACGTTTATATGACTCCTTACAGCCTAGCAAATAGGTTTGGTTTTGAGTGCATCGATCGCTTTACAAGAAGGTGATGATCTCCCTATGTATTAATAACAGCAGCAAAAGGGCAACGTTTAACAGCAGAGGTCTCAGGCTGTCATGAATACATAGGATCATGCCTCACTTGCAACAGTTTGTTCTCAGCAGTCACCCATGCTGGGCTCAGAGCAGAGCTCAAGAAGATAGGGTGTGCTTAGGGGAAAGCCTTGAAGCTTGGCATGGACTAGGTGTCTTCTTGCTATTTTCTGTGCATTCCCTCTAGCAATTTTGCAAAACTAGTTCAAAATAACAAAACTTGCCTCCCCCAATATGAATAATTTATAGATGACTATAAATAATTTACAGATAATTTACAGATGACTATAAATTGTGTTACATTTGCCATTGCCTTGAACTATGAGCCGTTCTAAGGTTTCATTTGCTTGCAGGGGAAGACCTAAGTGTACTATTCCAGTTTAACTTGTTCCTAGGGGAAAGTGCTAGCTTTCTTTGTTAGGACTGCATATGAATCCTGGATGTTATGTTTCTTTATGGTCCAATCTGTCTTCCACCTCAGTGAAAGGAAGTTGGAACTTGTCTGTGTAGTGACTTCTGGTGACTTTTTGAAACATGGCAATAAAGAGATTTTGTTTCCTCAGGTTTCACCCACCGACTGTGGTTGGCACAATGGGGAGTGCAGCAGCTTGTGCTAAACTGCTGGCTCTCGATCAGCTGAAATGTGAAAATACCTTGGCTATCGCTGCCTCCTATGCAGGTGCTCCACTGGCTAATGCAGCAACCCAAACGAAGCCCCTCCATGTTGGCAATGCTGCCAAGCATGGTCTGGAAGCAGCTTGCTTAGCATCACAGGGCCTTCAAGGAAACAAACAGATCTTGGATATGGAGTCGGGGATAGGTGCCTTTTATACAGATTACAATCCACAGACTCTGCCAACCTTGCAGTCCTACCCGTGGCTGTTGGACCAGCAAGATGTGGCCATCAAACGCTTTCCTGCTCATCTTGGAACGCACTGGGTGGCTGACGCAGCATCGTCTGTTAGGAGGAAGCTTGTGGGGAGCACTAACAACTTGCTCCCCCTTGATAAGATTGAGAGAATCATTCTCAAAGTCCCAGAGGTCAAATACGTGAACAGACCCAGCCCTACCTCAGAGCATGAAGCTCGACACTCCTTCCAGTTTGTGGCATGCTCCACTTTGCTGGATGGCAGCATGTCAGTCCAGTCCTTCACCAGTGACAACATTCACCGGCCAGCCTTGCGAAAGCTCCTCCGTAAAACACACCTGGAGCACCCTCCTGATAACACACCTAGCTTTGAGAGCCTTTACTGCGAAGTCAGTGTGACACTTCAGGACGGCAACACCATCAGCGACCGCTGCGATACGTTCTACGGCCACTGGAGAAAACCTCTGACAAAGGAGGACTTGGAGAAGAAGTTTCAATCCAATGCCTCCCACGCCCTGCCTGCAGAAGCTATCGAAGGTGTCATAGAAACAGTGTACAACCTGGAAAAAGTAGAGGACTGCTCTGCCCTAAGTATATTTTTATCGGGACAGTCAGGCAGAGCGCTTTCAGAGCAGCTGTGCTTCCTTTGAACGTTCCAACTGACAGCTAGCTGCTGTTCACCAAGCAAACACAAAATTCAGGACAAACTCTTATTTAGTGACTCAAGCGCTTTTAAACTGGCCTCCTGTAACAGAAGAGCCACGCTCAGTCCAATAGCGTGGGGTTTGACTAAACAAATAATTTAGTGATTAAGCACACGGCTTAGTCGTGCTGAACAGAAGATGCGCTGCTGGCACAGTCGCCTCCAAGTATCTTTATACCTCTAGAGGCAGAGCACTGCTTGCGCACGACGCAAACATTTCCCTGCTCTTCTGACAAAAAAAAGTCTCTATATTCTGTTTCTGCTAAATAACTCCATGAAGGAAATTCAGATTCCAGAGGAGTATGGAAATGCTGTGTATGCGAGAAACATCACTGTGAGAAGGACAGAGAACAAAAGCCTTTATATATTTCTGCAGATTTAGCTCTAAAGCCTCCTTGAAGTGGCCACCAGTGACATCAGAGCTCTGAGGTTTGTGCTATAATAAACACAACACCACTTACAAAGTAGCAGCACTTGATACTCTGTAACAGGTCAGGCTTCGCTATAACGGGTGGTCTTGCAGTGCTGAGGTAAAGGTTAGTGCCCTTAGCTGCCGAGTGAAAGGAGACAACTCAACACTCATCATCATAAAAGTGTTATTTCCCAGCTCCATCTTTTGGCTGCTCTGTGGTACAGGTTTGCACCAGCTGTATTGCTGCTCCAGTTACAAGGCCCTCACTCAACAAGACACGATTAGCACTAATTAGCAATGACGTGTTTAGATTACTTCAGGCACTGCAAAGCATGGGCTACAGTACACTTGCTATTACTGAGACCTGAGAGCATCAGAACGGTTCTTATGCTGAGACAATGAAGTGTCCACCGTGACAATCACCTTGATAATGAATTCTGGGAATTTTTAGTTCCTTCAGAACAAAGCCGTGTCAGGTTGTGTTCCTAAGAGAGGCCAATGACCTTTGCTCACATTTGTAAGATCAAAAAACATGTTGTAACATATACAATGTGTACCTTCCTTAGGGCACTAAACAATGTATGCAAAAAATAATAAAATAAAGCTAACTCGTTTTACTAACTAAACTTCCAATTATTTCATTTTTGAGAGTTAAAGTTGTGTCTTTCCCACATATAACGTACCCATTTGTACTTCAGCCTCTGACTCTTGGTTTATAAAGTCGGTTTGTCTATCAGGGGCTCTGCAAGAAGTTCAGAAGTCTATTAGTCATACTTGCTTGAAGACTTGCAAGGGAAAAGAAAAAACAAAACCAAACAAATAAGGACATTCTTTTCTTTTTCCCTTCTGATTAGAGAGCAGAATTGCTCACCTGCACTGCAGACTCCCAGCTATTCCATCTATAATGACAGCTGGGTAATACCAAACGTGCATTACTGATAATCATTAGTGATGTGATAAAACCCCACTGGATGAGGGGGGTTCCTACATTACCTTATCAAGACTGAATGCATTCAGATTCATGGGGAAAATAAATAAATAAAGAAAGAAAGAAAGAAAGAGAAAAAATAAACTCCACAACCAACACAACAACCTTTCAACACATGCTTTCTATTTTAAAAGCGAAAGAAATAGGATGAACTTAGCAATAACCATTTGATGTATTACAGATTTTTAAAAACAAACAAACCAACCAACCAAGAACTGGGCAGTTTTATAGTCACGTTATTTTATTAATACAGTCAAAGGAAGCTAAATGCTTATGCTTAGCTGAACTGATTTCCTTGCAGCAAGGCTGTATGCTTCCAGTCAGGCAAGTTTCAGGACTTCTTGCACCATTGTTCCAATCCCATCAAAGATTTCATGCAGAGGAGCCTTGCACATGAAGGCACAGGTAGTAACTATTTTATTGGCTTTGTCCACATGGGATTCATTTACATTTTTGCAAATGTGCTTACACCCAAGCTCTGCTATAGCAGACGCCGTTTCAGCATCAGGAAATCTGTAAATAAAAAGATTGTCATGAACATAAAGAGATGATACCACCACAAAGTTCTGCCAACTTACATATTACTGTAGTCTTCTCATTTGAGTTAAGTGACTCTTTAGCTGATGATGACAAAGGAGTCAAACAGACTGCCACTGTCAGGTTCTCCCATCCCTTTATGTGCACAATACGTGATCTGCTATCTTTGAAAACAAAGTCTGAAACACGTTTTCAGGATGTCAGAAGGTAGAATTCTGTTTTTAACAAGCTTCCAGTAAGTTTAGAAGATGATACCAAGTGCAGGCATAACTGACCCCCAGAAGTCTGAGAGATGCCAGCTGACCTTGCAGACATGTTAGACCTTTTCCGGCACCTCCATGTAAGGTCTTCCACTGGGATTCCAAAGAGAATTTTTTGTTTCCTGAGGCTAATGGAGGAACAGAGGAGATCCCTCACTACTGCTACTGATAGGAAATTCCATTCAGAAGCTTATCAAGAGCTGACAGTTCTTGAAGCAGCACCAACTTCTGCCAGGCCCTGCTCTGATCTGCTTCCCCTCCACTACCACCAGAAAAATCTTTATTAAAAAAATCCCTGAGCAGACAAAAGCTCCCAGATGCAACTTAAACAGCCACTCATTACCACAGGGTACCAAGCTTTTGAATACCAGCTGGCCAAATGCCTGTTCCCCAGGAATCTTGGACTTCAAAGGCATTGGGTAAGCAAATTCTGTATCTCACATAGTATGAGATAACATCTATCACTCAGTTACCACGAATGCAATGTGAAAAAAATAACTTGATATCCTCGGTCACCTGCACATTTGCGCAATTTGATTCTGTAAGTGTCATTTTTTTTATGTCACATTTAGGACTGATGGATGTTACATCCCGTGACTCATTAGCACCCACACTGCACAGTAAAGATAGTGAAGGAGCCCGTGTTACCTTTGGTGGCTCACAGACTGGTGGCTTAGGCAAGAGATAAGGCTACTGAAGAGTTTACATACTATTAACTGGAATGTGTGGATGCTGATATCATAGAACATATTACAGACCAATGTATTTCTGAGTTCAGGGATAAACTGCTCCAACGTTGTAGTACACAAGTCACCTGACCTGACAGATTCAGTCTCTCTGCCCTGAAAGTTCATAGAATCATAGTATGTTAGGGATTGGAAGGGACTTCTAGAGATCATCTAGTCCAACCCCCCCGCCAAAGCAGTTCTGTGCCTACTACTATTTTGCAAGTGAAAACTGTCACTAGTAAGTTACTCAAGGCTTACTGGCACCCGAGCACTCAGACTTCTGCCATTTCTTATCCTAATTCTCGTGTAAATTATCTCCATCCATTTCCTTCTTACCTTCCATCTATGTTTTTATCTTGGCCGACCGTAACCTCACAACCAGGAAAGACTTTAGCTGCCAAAACTGGTGATATACAGCACAGACCAATGGGCTTTTTAGCACTGTGGAAAGCTTGGAGTGTGGAATTCACATGCTCATTGACAGTACAGTTCTTGCCATCTACAGCCCAGGAACACAAGTTCTTCGCTACACCAAAACCACCTGAAAAAAAAAACAAAAAACCAACCAAACAAATCCTTCTAAAATCTCAACTGTAAGACACTGGTAAAAGCCATTTAAATTCAATACCAGAAATAAGTTCTCCTTTTCTTACAACATAATCTTGTCATAACGTAGGACTGTTGAGTTTACTATACTGAAAGCTTTCAGCACGTGAAACACGATGGGTCTACAATGTTAAAAGTTTAATTACACATTTTTTTATGCCATATATATTACACAGGTCAGAGAGCTTCATCTTGCTCCAATGAACAAACTTCACATTCATCTGCTAGTCACTGGAAGAGCTGCACCATCTGACAGGTACCCCTCAGTAAGCAAGAAAGGGATCAGAAGAAAAACCAGTGATAGCTCAAAGCAGAAGACAGTAGTTCAGGAGAGTGATGCAATCAGTGATCTGACCCTCTACAGCAATTCACTCCCAAGTTTAAGTTAGATACTTAAGCAATTATAGGAGAGCTTTCTTCCTCCCCTACAACTATTTTTGGACTTAAAAAAAAAAAAAAGGTTAACACAAAACAAAAAAATTGGATATTACCTAAAAAGGACATTATAACATTATGATATTCTGAGACATATCACTTGGGAATGATAAAATAATTTCCTATTAAAAATAATGCTGGATTTGTCTTTCTAGAAATTCGTCGTAAAAGTCCTTTACTTGCATTTAATCTTTGTTTAATTGTACAGATTATATTTTACAGCACCCACACTTGCTGGATTTATAACCATCAGAATATCAAAGTAAGAGAGTTAGTAGAAAGTGTAACCATCCATTATATTGGATTCCTTATGGAATGTGCACAACATCAACTTTTCTACAATAAACAAATTTCCACAAGTATTTCAACGAACAGCATCAAGAAACCCTGCATTTTTAATACTCTTCCTTTCATCCTTTGCTCACTTCCGAGCGTTATCTGGAATCTCGAAGGTAAGATTTTAATTTTCAAACTTAATAGGGTTTATTTCCCTCTACAAGTTATTACAGCAACCCCCCTGAGCCTGGGCTATAACAGCATGAAATTAACGTGGAAAATATTCGCCAGCCTCCCCTCCCTGATCAGTGCTGATGTTACCCACTCATTTTAGAGCTAGAAGCATGTTTCTCCAGTGTGTTATGCACACACCCCCTCTGCTGGCCTTACAAACAGTGTAACAACTTCAAAACGAACGCTGAGGCACCATCCTGAAGGCAGCACTTCACAGAACTATGAGTATTCTAGAAAGTGATCTTCGGCAAGTCGTAATTTCCTCATGATGCTTTGGTTTCTTCATTTCTAAAGAGACTGCAATTATATCTGTCTGAAAGGCAATTTTGTGGTCTATAAATAAAAAATTATCCATAAGCATGTTTAGTATAACTTGATCAGTAGCAGACCAGATACATAATTAAACCAAAATGTACTCACAACCGACAGGGAGTAAAAAACTATCTGGCAATCTGCTATTCTGCTAACAACGTCAAAGGCCCTAAAATGAAGGCACTGCCATGTAATGTCAAGTTCTGGCCCTATTTCTGTACTCTGACCACTGTTCCCGTCTACAAGTAGGTACTAAAGTTTTCACAACCTTTAGAAAGAAGGAAGAGTGTGATGTACAACTTAACGCCAAAAGAATGCTCTGGCATTTTAAATTAATGAACTATAATAAATAAAATGAGATGACTTATCAGCCCATGAGAGTTTTCTAAAACATCCTCTCATCCTCAAAAGAAAGTACATAAAAAGAGAGAAAAAAACCCAAAACAAAACACATAACTCTCAAGTTCAAGAGTGTAATTTATTCTCTAAACAGATTTTAAAATAAAAAAGTAGCAAAGGCAAAGCAGTTATCTGCAATTGAAAAACCACAAATAGTTTTCTTTTAAAAGCACCTACCAGGGAAAATCACTGCATCAAATTCACTAGCTTTCAGTTCAGCCAAATCCTGAATGTTTCCCCTTGCCAATCTGGCACTTTCAACTAACACATTTCTCGTCTCGTCTGTTGGACTTCCCTTTAGGTGATTGACTACATCCCTTTGCTCAATATTGGGGGCAAACATCTTCACCTAGAATACAGAGATGAAGCGATTTTGTGAGTGCAGACAGAATTAATACATATTGGCCACAATAAAAATCATGTAATAAAAACAGGTTTTGTTCATGAAGCTTCTTATTCAAGACACGTGGATTCCACAGGATGGACCTATTGCATTAAATATCTAAAGCGATAGGTGACATATTAGGATGGGTAAAACCAGCCACCCTCCCCATCCTATTCCTGGAGCTTTTTGTGTGTGCATTCTTATACCAACATTAAGATCACTGATATTGCCAGAGCCCACAGATTTTGCCAGGGCCTGCAGGTACCTCTGAAGATAACCTCAAGGACAAATAAGAGCACCACAGTTTATACCAGCAGCCTAACTGGACACACAGCTGAGTCTGCAGAAAGGCTGTTACGAGATCAGAGTGTTAAAAAATGTTAGAAAAAAAAAAAAAAAAAAAAAAAAAGGTTAAAATATAAAGATGAAAATTGTATAAGCATTTCCAGTGCAAACATTAATTACTAGTTTTCCTAAAAGAAAGCAAGAAGGAAAAAAAAAAACATGGAACATATTTTTGTTAGGCACAAATGGGGAAGGCTGCATCAAAACTATACAGCTCTGCAAAAGGTGTAACACAAGGGCTGCTTTCACTTATCTGCTTTGATGCTTGCTTTGCTGACTTCTCAGCACTGGCTGCTTTTGTTAATTTTAGAGACGACAATTTTGTGCAATATTCCGTGGGGTTTTGAGTTCATGCAGTGTTGTTGTTACCATCAGTCACCTGAGCTATGTGAAGCCCAGCTGGGAACCAAGCACACCACCACCACGTCCCAGTCCAGGTCTCTCCAAGCAAGCCCAGCTACCAAAGCAGCCCAGGAACAGCTAGCACAAAAGAAGCAGGTGACCCCGAGCAAGGGCAAGTGCCTGGCTTCTGGAAAAGCGATTGGAAACCAGATCGAGAATTAGAACCAGGTCCCATCTTCAGGTCCCCGCAGCCTGGAGCAGGCTGCCGGGGTCAGCAGAGTGGGCCCAGGCCCCTGCCACTCCACGCTCCCGGGTTCAGCCAGCTACATGTAGCCGCTGCTTCTGCCGAGGGGACGCTCACGTCTTTGAGGAGGGAGGGGAATAAAGAGAAGGGAGGGGGCGAGATAAGGAGAGAAATTATGGTTGAATAGGCTTTATAACGTGCAGTGGCGGGAAAAAGACCAAGGCAAACAAGCGGGAGCCACAGGATGGCCGGCCCCGACCCCGGGCGCAGGGCGGAGGTGGCCAAGGCGAGAGTCTCTCGGCTATAGAGGGGCACCAAGAGACAGGTAAGACACGCCTCGCCCCTCGCCCCGGGCAGCCTGTCACAGCAGGCTGCACACACACGCCCCCCGGGAGCGCTGAGCGGCGGGGCTCCGCCACCCCCCTACCTCCGCGCCTCCGCGGCTAAGATGCACCAGCACCGCCGAGGCCTCGTGAATCTCACTGCCATCGAAGACGCCGCAGCCGGCGAGCACCAGGGCCACCCGTTTGCCCATGGCGGTCTCAGGCCGCCCGGCGTCCGCCCCTCAGGGCGGGATAGAAGCCGCTCAAGCCGGGAAACCCCCTACAGCCCCCTCCTCCTCCTGCTCCTGCTGCTGCTGCTGCGCCTGCGCGTTGTGCTCCGGCGAGACCTCCATCTTGCCGCCGGCCGCAGGAGGTGGGGTCAGCCCGCAGTCGGCGGGCTCGTGTGGCGTGCGGCCAAGGGTCCCCCACAGCCGGCACCTCGGGAGCTCCACCGGCTCCAGAGGCCTGGCACGCCGGCTTGCAGGCTGTTTCTTACTAGATGCTCTCTCCCCTGATGACGAAATGTAGGTGGGGGGGATTTTTTTTGAGGGACTCTTTAGGCTGTCGGGCAGTGATAGGACTAGAGGGAATGGATTAAAACCAGAGATAGGTCGATTCAGGTTAGACATTAGGAAGAATTTCTTCACCATGCGGGTGGTGAGACACTGGAACAGGTTGCCTGGAGAGGTGGTGGAAGCCCCATCCTTGAAAGTTTTTAAGCCCAGGCTGGATGGGGCTCTGAGCAACCTGCTCTAGTGGGAGGTGTCCCTGCCGATGGCAGGGGGGGTTGGAACTAGATGATCTTTAAGGTCCCTTCCAACCCTGACAATTCTATGATTCTATGATTTAACTGTATGGGGGCAATCCGTGAAAAAAAAAGAAGTGCTGCTTTAGGTTTAACCGAAGGAGGCTGAGCTGTGTTATATGTGTGGTGCAGAGCTCAGTGGCCCTTGCAGTGCTGCTACAAATTTGCATTCCCGTAGCTTCTCTGAAAGGGGATCTCCTTTCCATAGGACCTCTCAAAGGCTCAGCGGTTTAAATTGTGCAGTTGTTTTTTCATTTTACATGGAGGACTCTAAAGATGTAACGAATGTGTGGCTTTGAAAGCCAAACAAAAGTGGAGTTTGGTTGGAAGGCAGCGGGACTGCAGGGTGCTGATGCTGTTGGTTCCAGTGATACACTTACTCACTGTAAGTACCCTTTTTGGCTCCCTCAACCTTGTATTGTGCTCTATGGAGCAGCCCCATTTTACCAGGAAAAGCAGAGTTTCTTTCGAAAAACAAACCTACCTTCTTCCTATCGCCCACCTCCGGTTTAGTCATTAGGACATTGCCGTAGGGAACCGAAGGGCTTCCTTGGGCCCAGGAAAGATATTCATCCTTGTCTCCTCCTCACGACTATGCATGCAAATGCCACATTGGAGACCAGATATACTTAATTTTAGCAAGATCTCTCATTTCTTGGTCCTTCATTTTTCATCAGCTGCTGTGGGCTCAAGAATGACAATCCACACTTTTATGGGACCAGAGGGCTGAAAAGGTGGACCTGTAAAAAAATGAGAGCGTCTTCCAAAATTTCAGAGTATGAGGGTTCTGCAAGGGACACAACAGTGCATAGGTTGGGAAGAAGAAAAATGGCATATTAAAGAAAAGTCTCTTTCTGTAGTAAAATGCATTCAGCTGAGAGTTTGGGAATCTGCATGGGATGATGGATAGGGAAATTCTTGAACAGGAAAGGGCCAAGATAGGGAAACTGTGTAAAGGCAGACTGCTGTCTGCTGGGCAATGTTTTGCTCCACATAAATATAGAGCCATAGCTCTGTCTCTACCACAGCTCATACTCTGCCTCTCACAACTGAGCAGGACTGCAGTGCAGCCCCAGCCCAGAAAGCCCTCAATTGTCTGACTTCCTAATCCACAAACATATACTGAGATTCTTCTCAGCTCAAAACACTTGAGTTAGAGGTCGGTACAGCACCAAACCCTCACCTTACTCTCTAGGCTGAGTAGGACCCTAGTGAAATTCCAGTAGAGACATCTCAACCTTGAGAAGTACAAAATATGTTTGGTGAGAGGAGAGTGCCAGTTCAACATATTTACTGGCATGGGACTCCTTAGCCTTAGCTTCAGGAGAGTAAGAGGGTTGGTTTGGTCGGGGGACTGGGCAACTGAAAGTGTCCAGAGCTGGAATCCCACTGGAGTCCTCCTCATGCTTGAGAGCTAGGAAGAGGCTGCCATCTGGAAGGACTGTATGTTCAATGCACTTTTGGAGATACAAATGGAGTGCCAAACTCTCCTGTGTGTTAGGGCCAGGGTTAATGCTAGACCTAGGGAACTGAGCACCTTCAGGCCTAGAATTCCTTGCTCTTTTCTCTCCTGACTTTCTGACTAGTCTTCCTGGATGGACCTGAATTATGAGTAACCTCATCTCCAGTATTGTTCCTGGCCCTGTCTCTTGGGTGGATCTCAGACTCACATTATAGGTAGCCCTTTTTCCTGGATGGACCTTGGACTTGATTGGGTTGTGATATTCCCAATTCCACTTCAGGCCCCCCATGTCACATTTCTGTGTCAGCTCCATAACTTCCCTGGCTCCATGCAATGGTCTAGCTCCATCTTGCTCATGCTATGTTCCTACCCTGTTTTTGTGACCTAGTTATGGCCCTCTGTGTCTGTCTCAGGTCCATGTTTTCGTGTCATACCAGCTTACAACATGTCATTGTTCTGGCTCTGCATCACTCAGAAGTAGCCCTGTTGACTCTTCTCTGGCCTGGGCCCACAACAGCAAGTAGCAGCAAGAGCACTTTACAAGGAGTATACCTCTGAAGCCAGATATTTGCAAAGTGAGAAGACACACCTTGATGGGAAAAGAAGCTGCTGCCAGGGCCGAGTGCACTGGTAGCCCTAATAATTACCCTGGCCAGCCTGAGCTGTGGCCTCCACCCACACACCTTCTGACCACAAACCCATGGGCTCCATGTAAACCTAGGCTTGGACATCTAGGCGTGACCTAAGCTATGCTGTCATGTGCGTGTCCAGTCCTGTTTCCTGTTGTCCTGACACACAGGTTGGTCTTCCTGCACTGAATCTATGCTGCAAGGAGCCTCATATTCAGTCCTGCCTCCTGGATGGACCTTGAATGCATTATAAGGTAGTCCTGGGCTTTACTCAACCTTGCTGTGTCTGAAGCTGTTGCTGGATCCAGCCACCACTACATACGTGTTCCGATTCAGAACCTTCAGGACTGCACTGTGGCCACGGAGGTCACTGGCTTTGCCTGCGCAGTGGTCATCTCTGCTCCCAGCTCATCTTCCCTTGCAAAGCATTCCTGACACTGCTGGAGCTGATGTAAACAACAGACATTGTTATCTGACAGCAAAGAAACGTGTGTTTGGAGCTGGGGAGAGGATTCACTGCCCTGCTCTGTGGCAGCATTGGTGTTGTTAGGGTGCCAGGGCATGGCGATGGCTGGCTGCTCCCCAAGAGGAGCTCAGCATAGTAACAGGGCAAGGGAAGGCCAGTGCCTCATCAGCCTGGCCCAGTCCCACCCTCCCTGAGCAAGGTGAGCGGGGCAGCTCTAGTGATAGCAGTGAGGTTCCACCAAGAGTTTGGTCACAAGTCCACAGTGATGAGGCAGATCCAAGGTGAAGCTGGGATGACAGATCCATGGGTTGGGGTCTGCATCAGCGTGGTACACGGCTGGGCCCAGTTGTGGCTGCAGTGTAGCTCAGGTGGTGTGGATGCTAAAAAGCTGCTAGCAAAGGGATTTGCTCTGGTTCTCACAATATTCGGTGAGAATCCTACCTTTCTCACCAGTGTTATGAAAAACAGTAGGATGTTTTTTGTA